>PXNZ01000323.1:0-80911 GCA_003012085.1 Trichoderma brevicompactum | reverse complement strand
AAAAAGAAAAAAAAAAAAAAAAAAATAAGCAAAATAAAATAAAAAATAACAAATCACCACGGACAAGGAAAAGGGAAAAAGGCCCTGCAGATCAGGAGCCCAGCATCAGTAGCTGCATCAGATCACACCGAAGAGAAAATTTTCGTCGATGGATCGGATGGCAGCAACGCTTGGACGCAAGCGAGCATCTGGGGGAAGGAGGGGAGGGCTAGCGACGAGCTGGTACATCTTGGGTACAAGGGATGGGGGGGGATAATGACGGCGTGCCGGTCTCTATGAGGCAAAAACATAGTGGCGGGTGCCGCAGCCGCACAGGCCAGTGCAAATATTCCGTACCTATCACGTAGCCGCGGGTAGCACCAGGCAGGTACGTAGGAGGGCCACCGCAGCGCTACTGCTTGCCAGACGCCCGTTTGTAGATATTACTAGGGAAGGAAAGTGCGATCTTGGGTGAGTTCTGGAGCACCTGCCGAGTAGTACTTGTAAAGCTTGGAGCACGCAGTTGATTTTCTTTGCCTTTGCTGCTACTATGTGTCTTCCATAAATGTATCATCATTAGAACTTCAGACGTCCCTTTCGTTTGTACCAGCAAGAAGGGAAACAAGGCACGATGAGAAGCGAAGCGATGCGATGCGATGGCCCAGACACCGATGCCAGGGGCTTCCTTGACTTGCCGCGGAACCGCAAAGCTTTGCCGATGGCTGCTGCGGAGACCTGCTGTGTCATTCGCACCGACCTACGGAGTCCGGTGTGCTGCGTATATACGCCTACCCGTCTCAGCCTTCCCCCCCCCTCGAGCAGCCTACTCATACCACCAGGTTACCACAACAAGGAACAAATATGCAGTGTAATCTACCTCTGGCAGCGGACGGTCTTGGACACTGCTAAGCTGCATGGAGTAGGGGGCTCACCCGCGCAAAAAGGAAGGAATACCGAAGACGAAAGAGAAGACGAGGAAAAAGAAAAGAGAAGAGAAGGAGAGAAAAAAAAAAGGGCCCAATCACACCGGAATGGGGCGGCTGAAAGGGGACAAGTAAATCACAAAACGGACTAAAACTGCGCGTGAAGCGCCTTCCTATATGCCCATGCATTGTCTCACAACCAATGCCCGGCTGATCTGGTTGCGACCTTATCAACGAGCAACTCGGGTGACTAAATCCCGCTAGCAATCGCTTTCATATGCCCGGTTGAAACCATGCGCAAATGTCCTCTTGCTATTACGAAACCGCGAGTCGGCCAACAACTCTGCCGTGTCCGTCTTTCGATGTCGGGAATTAACAAGAGAGATAGGTCTTGTCAAATGCAAAGGACAGAGGAAAAAACTGGGACTCTCACCTAAGGTAGCCATGTTCTGGTAGGTGTGGCCCTCTCTTGCTGCAGAAATACTCTCACCTCCTCTCAATCCTCCACATCAGCCTCTAGCATCATGTCGCTTCAAATCCAACTCAACATCGGCGCCCTCAGCTCTCCCCTCCCTTGGACATAGCCCCAGAGCCTTTAGGCTGCGCATCAGCTTCGGTCGGGCTCTTATTCTCCACAGGCTGAGCTCCAGCGAGTAACGTTGCTGGAGCAGTTGAGGCGCTAGCATCTCTACTGTGTACGGAGTACTCCATATTTGCAGGCTCATTTCGTTTCGAACAATTTGGCATCACGTTGTCCATGTGTTAGGCTTCATGTCTAATACAGGCACTCGTGTATTCTTCAGAGATGTTGTTAGTTATTATTGCCATCCTGTTTCGGCCATAGGCAAGATACTATTACGAGGGCGGGCGTCACTGCATAAGACTATTTCCCCTCGCGCTCTTACACACTCAAGTACTTCTGCTCAATAACGTGCAAATGGGATGATACTGCACCTTTCCGGTGTCTTGGGTACTAATGACGCCAAGTATCGTCAATGCGCACGCCTCTCTCTCTCATCAATACTACGTCCGAGACTTGACCGGCGGCCCGGCTCGCCCCTAAAGGCGCTGTCAGTTGAAAGTCTCGCGCCACTGTCTTTCCCCCCTTTTCCCTGATCCAATCCGCCACAGCGGCAGCCCCCCCAAATGGCTTCGCATCGAGCCAATCCATTCGCAGACCGAGCGCCCTGCCAGACTCCCACCGCATCTTCACGTACGCCCACTGAGGGCTTCGATGATGCATATTATAAGCCAGTAGGGGTAATAATAGCTCCAAAGAGTGCCACATGTCTTACACTAACACTACTGACGCATATGATGCAGGATAGGAAGCGCGGCACATTGACAACGCCGAGTTCTTTTTGATACTACACCACACACAGAATCATGCATGGGCTGACTTGCCGACACCCCCAAACATTAAGACGTCACTTGGTTGAAGGCGTGACTGCCTAGTACCTATACCTACTAATCCGCGGAACATGCTTTGATTCTCGGGTTTTCTACCACAACTCGCCTACAAATGGTCTCCCGATTTTGCGGATATGTCTGGTTTCACCCCATGCCTCTATTCGTAGTTTCATATTGCTTCAGGCATCTGGGCGGTTCATACCTGCACAACTTGCGAAATGGATCAGTGTGCTACTAGGTAGGCAAATGGTACGAGTTGGATCATGACCAGCCTCCTCAAAAATTTCCTCCACCGGGAAAAAAAACCATGATAACAACATCCCACCACATCCCACTCTCAAGCGCCCATCCCTGTCACAGCCCGTTTCCCAAAAGGCTTTTCTGCATGAAGGGCGGCAAACCCTCTCACATTTTTTTCTCTGCTATCCAACCGCTTCTGCATGCACGTGGCGTCCCGAGCCATTCTATAATCTGCCATTGGCATAGAACCCGCCGTCATGCCTGGCATATGTAGAGGCACGTACTAGCATTTTTGTCTCCCCTTCTCATGCAGCTCATATATCATACAGGAGAAGGGGTTTTTCCTCCTCGGGCCAATAATAACGCATCTCATCTGAAATGTAGCCCAACTGGATTCATGACTACGGCCAGTATCCACGCTGGGTATCAGGTCTTCATGTCACAACACGCGCGCTGCTGTGCAACTGTATGTGACAGATGCATCACAACCCAACCTAACTCTGCTTTTGAGCCAATACTTGCATCCAGAAAATTCAAATACGTAAAAATTGTAATCCTACTTTTCTTCTTTATCCCCCACCCTGCTGCCGGGCCCACCTGTCGTTCTGGAACGCTCCCTTCTCGTCCTTATGGAATCCAATGTCATCCCTCAGATCATCAATCAGCCGCCCCCATTCAAGCAGTAGCCGGAATAGATAGATCTCCATATCCTTCTCCCGGAGCGCCTTTGTCACCCATCGCTGACCTTGTTGGATGATCCACTCTGCATCTGCCATTCGGCCCTGCATCGACGTGTCCCTGCCATTCACCTTGGACCGGTTTTCCGTCCCCGAGAAATAGGCGAATGTTGTGTGCAGGGCCTGGTACCTTGGATCGATGGGCACGAAGTGCAGCCACGGCATCAGCCGCTCCGTAAACCATGTGCGGAAGATGGACGATATCAGCGGCACGCTGTTTGAGCGCAAGGTGCGAAGCACTTGCTGCGGAGGGCCGTCGTCCTCGTCTGTCAAGAGGACGTAGCGGTATTCCAGTAGCTCAGCCGCATCGTCGCGGAGGCCGTATGCCTTTTCGATTAGCTTGCAGCTGTTCCCTGAGCACGCTGTGGAATTTGTCACGCCCACGTTGAATGGCACCACTGCGTTGGCCTCTTCGGCCGATACCCTTTCGTAGCCGAATTTCTCGTGGTTTCCCGGCATTGGCAGGACCATGACGACGTTGTCGCGCGAGTAGGGCGCCTTGGCTAGGTGCAGCAGTCGATATTTGTGACTTCCCCGTAGAGCCTGATTATTGAGCGCGTGTTCCCCCAGAACCCCTCTCCAGACCAGACTATCGTATCTTCGTGTAAACTGCCATTTGATGTCGGGCTGCTCCAGCCTCGTTTTTGGGAGCGGTATCACAATGTCGCTAAACTCGTCCGTCTTTGCGGCTCCAAACAGCGGGACGAGCTGCCGAAGGGGCGGCTGGCGGGGATCCGTGAGCGAGAAGCCGTGCAGCAGTCGCAGGTCGGGCTGGGAGCACGTCTCCAACGACTCCTGCCACTTTGTTAGGAGCTGGCCGTGCGTGTGATCCTTGGCGCACGACCAACAGAATTCCATAAAGTTCCAGTGAGGCCTCGTCCTACTCCGCGACAGGGGAGGGCAGGCTTCGACCTGCATCCGACGAAAATCGCTAGCCGACACTGCGCTCTGAGGAAGAAGCGGCGTGCTTGGTTCGACTGCTGCTGGTGCTGCTACTGTTTCCTTCTCGTGCTCCGCGGGCGCAGCGGCGCTGCCGTTATTGTTGGCCGCCGCATCTACTGAGCGCCGAGACAACAGGTCGGCCACTGAGCTGAGTTGGGCCGCCTTGTTTTTCGAATTCGCCTCTTCCCATGGTGGTAACACACGGGGCGTCGGAGAGAGGTTGATGGGCAGGATCATGTCGGGAAGATGCTTGGAGAATTTCCCAATCATCTTGACCAGCTCATCCAGATCTTTGTTATCGCCTTCGCGCCCCGTGTCCTTTCGAGTTACCTTGCCGTCCTTGATCGTGATGGTTGCAACGTCCGGCATCGCCGCCATCTCAGCCGCTCGTTTTCGGAGCACAGGAGCGGGGACATTCCAAAAGGGAGCCACGTCGCGATCGATTTGCGCGAAGCCGTCAATCATGACCGAGTCATCCGCAGCGTATTTGTACCATGCGTCAAAGTTGGGTGGCGGTATCCTCCCGTTATGCCGCTCTTGGTAGACAGTGACGGCTGTTGAAAGCGTCGTACTGACGCTGACTTGTGCTTTCCAGCGGTCATGTTCAACGTGAGCCGCATATATGAGATCGTTGGCAGGGTGAATGTTGTTGTCAAAGGTTTGAGGTTTCTTTACAGAAATGAATATAGTTGTGCCAATGAGAAGAGCCAAGAGGAGGAGCACAAATAGAATTCGTCGTATGAACAAGACAGAATGAAGGTCGTGAAGATACAAAAAGATGACTGTGCTAGTAACAATCATCCACAACGGCCCCAATGCAGAGAGCCGTGAAAGGTGCAGCCAATCTCCGTAGTGGAAGATCTTATCACAAGAGCTCCAGATGCCTACCATGAATGTCAAGGTACTGACGGGCGTAATAGTCGATGTCTCGCATACCCAAAACATGGTGGACGTGACGAGCGCAGCAAAAGCAAAGCTATCAACCACAGCGTCGAACCCATACAGGGAGCCAAAGGAGACATTCACTCTACGAGTGCCTCTGAAGACGGCATTGACAGCCCATAACAGCCCCACCGCCGCGGACGACAAAAGGAGCACCGTGCTCAGGATTCGTATTCGCAGCTTGATAGTCCTTGCCCACGCCAGCATTCGCCACAGCAAGATTACAATCGCGGCATCAAGGGCGAGGCCAAAAAGCTGTAATGTTACCGTCATGAATCGGCTATCGATGAGATGGAAGCAGAAATAAGTCGACCTTCGAATCTGCGATATAGAGAGGAAGGTCCCCAGAGAGAAAATGAAGGCGCTGACGACGGTGTTGAACATGACGACTCGCGGCCCGCTGAACCAGTCATAAATGTCGTCGAATATGCTGCGCCAGGGATCGTCATCATCTTCGGAGACTGGGAACCCCCATCTCCGACGCGTAGAGAATATTTCATAGCCAATCAGCAGTATACATAGAAATGACTATCGCAAAGCAATGCTTTGTTAGTAAACCCAACTCATCTCGTTTTCATCAATCGTCTTCAGTGACGTCATCTCACCTCGAGTCCAGGAGTAGCACACTGCTGCTGCTTGTTCACCAGGTGGAATACTTCCAATCGGAGGACGATAATGAGTATCAGGGCCGGAAGGGACCATCTCCTGGGGCGATTGGGAAGATGGGTGCTGGAGCCCTTGAGCAATGCATCGTCAGAAGCAGCTCCGGGTAACGATTCATCTTTGCCGGACTGAGCTCCGGAAACAAAGCGCCCGTCTGCACCGGGGATGAATTTGGCTACAGAGCTGAGAGCATAGCAAATAAGGCCTGATAGAAACAATACTAGTAACGATGAGAGGCGAGGTCGTTCTAGGGGCAGATGTTAGTTTGACAATCTACCTGCAGGAGGTCGATGTATATGTAAGGGTTCAACATGCCGGTTAATGAATGGCGCTCCAATGAGTGGGAAATGTACACAAACGACAAAACACTACTATAAAGGCTGTCAGCAAACTCGAATTTCAGCATCCAATCTCAGGTGAAGGGGGCCATATATACCAAAGAGCGGAGACATGCACAGCTGGGATTCGGGCCATGGCTCAATTCCAACGGCGGCTAAGCCCAATGCCGGTACGTTTTGTTCGCGTTATCTGTACCTCTGGCTCCAACTGTCTAATTCACAAGGCTATCATGCTGCTCAATTCAATGGCCTCATGGCGTTTTTCCCGCTGGTTCTCGGATGAGATTATGCCAGAACATCAATAACTTGGCAGCATCAGATTGCGATAAGCATTCCTATCGCTGATGACCGTGTTGGGCGTGTTCAGGGGGTCGCTCAAGCCACCACAGCCTCACCCGTAGCGCTTACATAATGGCGACCCTTTCCGCGCGTTCTCCGCCGCAGCTTTCGTATTCTTGTGTGTGTATAAGCAGCGCCATGTGAATTACAGTACCCTCTCTCTTGCCCCAGCGGTCGAACCATGTATCCCATATCCGCGGCTTCAACATCACCGTCACCGCCATGGCAGGATTCAGCGATGCGCCCTTCATCGCGAGCCTCGCCGTGCCCGCCGTCTGCCTGCTAATCGCCTTCCTGAGCTACTTCTCCCAGCTCGTCTTCAACCAGGCGACGCTCGATCCCGGCCCGCTGTCGTACAACGAAACCGTCGTCTTCAACACTCTGCTGCTGTGCCTCTGGTACACGTACTTCAAGGCCGTGACGGTCGATCCCGGCCGCTACATATTCGAAGATCTCGTCATCGAGGCAGACAAGCGATGGTGCAAAAAGTGTCAGGCGCCAAAGCCCCCCCGGGCGCACCATTGCCGTTACTGCAACCGCTGCATCCCCAAGATGGACCACCACTGCCCCTGGACCAGCAACTGCGTCTCCATGACGACCTTTCCGCACTTTTTGCGCTTCCTCTTCTACGCAAACGTGTCGCTGTGGACGCTGAGTTACTTCATCTGGCAGCGCTGCTACGCCCTGTGGGAGACCCGGCACATGCCAGCCCACCTTGGCCCGACGCTCTTTGCGCTCGTGTCTCTGTTCATGACGGCCCTCGTTTGTCTGGTGACGACAATGGCGCTTGGCATTATGCTCATAAGCACAGTTCAAGGCTGGGTGCTCAACAAGACCATGATAGAAGGGTGGGAGCTCGACCGGCACGAGGCTAACATCGGCCGTGGCGGGCGGGACTGGTGGGACATGACCGGGCCGGACGGTGAAAAGATTCAGTTTGAAAAGGTCGAGTTCCCGTACGACGTCGGCTTCTTCACCAACATGGCCCAGGCCATGGGGACCTCCAACTTCCTCCTCTGGTTCTTCCCGCTGGCAGGCAACCCCCACATCAGCAAGACCGGGTCGGGCACTGGATGGACGTGGGAAGAAAACGGCTTCAACCGCCAAGAAGGCATGTGGCCACCCGTAGACCCCGAGAAAGTACGCCATGCCAAACGGGAATGGGGTCTCTCGCGGCGAAACTTTGACGAGGAGCTCCAAGACGCGGGGCTAAACCCCCAGGAGCAGATGGAGGCCTTCAAGAGGCGCCAGGAGGAAGATTTGAGAAGGAGGAACGTGCTCATGGCAGAGCTGGAAGAGGTAGATGACTATGGCTCCGACAGGGGTAACGAAAGCGATGAGGAGGATGGTCTACGAGACTGGGTCAACACAGATGGTGAGCGGCTCCGAGACTACGGCGTCGATGAAGATGCAGAAGACCAAGATGAAGACGTCCCCATTGCCGAGTTACTACGACGCAGAAAGGGAGTTGTATCATATAGCGATGCATAAAGAACCAAGCGAAAGAAAGCAAAGAAAAAAAAAACCTTGCAAAAAAAGCCGTATAAATATAGAGATTATACAGTAAAAATAGAAACTTTATTTTTCTAAAAACAACAATTTCAAAATATGTAAAAATAGCATTCAGGCCCTGGCTCATAGGGTCCTCTTTTATTCCCCCTCCCCGTTCTCTTTCCCCCCGTAAAATACAACCACGCGCTTCCGAGATCTATACTCGAGACCGTACGACAATGGTTGCCCAAATTTCTCGCACACATTGTGTATACCAACAAGTCCGCCAGATTTTTCCAGTCATCGAGGCATAACATTGGAGTAGAAGCAAGACCCAAATAAAAGAGACAGAAAAAAAAGAGTTAAAGAACTGTAAAAATGCCTTTTGTGACACGAAAGATCGTGAAGCATATCTAGAAAATTGCGATGCAGCTCACCAGTCGTCAGTCTCGTCGTCTCTCTTTTGGTTCATAGCATTCTTGCGCGCCAGTAGCGCATCCGCCAAGCTGCCTCCTAGGCTGGGCGTTGGCGTGCTGCTACGGCTATCGCCACCAGTGCCGTTTAGACTCATCCCGGAATCTCTCTGCGCCAAGTCAGCGGGCTTGCGTCCACCTGCTGCCGGCCGTTTCGTCGGCGGTACAGGCTTCGCCTTGGCCGAAGGGGGCGCTGGAGGCTGTCGGGGAGCTGCGGGTGCCTGCTCTTCCACATACGCCGCCGGCACCCAGGCTTGTCCTTGAGCGTTCTTGGCCAGCCACCAACCTGTAGTAGTTTGTTAGAATCAAAAGGCTGGCGAAGAGTTCACAGATTTGACAATACATACCATTGTTCTCCTTTTGGATAATCTCGAGTAAATCTCCCGCCTTGATGGAAAGCTCATTTTCTTTCTGGCCGGCGAAATCATATAACACCTTGGCCATGATCTTGGGCTTAGCAGCAGGTAGGGCAGGAGGGGCAGGAGGTGGTGGTGGGACTCGACCTGAGCCGCTTTGGTTTCTAATATGACTAGCCGCTGGCTTGTTGGCATTGCCGATAACAGGGATCTGATGGCTCGACGAGCTCAATGTGCTCGTGCTTGCTGATGGGCCTGCAGTAGATGAGGATGATGAAGACACTGACACTACGCTGGCAAGAGCAGCCGGTGGTGGAGGAACAGTTCTGGTGCCAGTACCCGTCGGCCGAGGCTGGGTATTGCGATTGCCAGTGATCCTGGACGGTCTTCCTCCCGGACCACCAGGCTTGATGAGCTTGCCTCTTGTAATGGGTCGTGGTGGCACAGGCTTGCCCTTTGGCATCGGCTTCGATACGGAGTTTGGTGGCTCTCCCTGCTGAGTGTGAATTGTACCACTCTTGTAGAAATCGGCTCGCTGCTGAGAGTCCTTCAGAACCTTGACCTGCTGCATCTTGTTTGGTTTCTTCGCATATTCAATTGTCTCGTTGAGTTTAAGATTGAAACCTCCTGGCATGACACGTTGCATCTGGGTAAACATCTCCGTCTTGAATACGCAGTTCATCAGGGGATCAGGCTCCTGAGGGGACCCAACTCCTAATGAGAACCAGTCGTCTTGGGCCGTAGAGACTCCAATGAACTTGATAGATCCAAGAGGCAGTGCCTTCTCCACCTGGATCTGCGGGTGACCTTGAACAAGCAGCTGGGCAATAATGTAAAACTTGGAATTGGTCACGATGATGATACGAGGACTCGGTTTACTTGATCGACCAAACTTGGCTTCAAGGATCTCACCACGGCACGAGAAGATGGCGCGCTCGTTTGAGCCAAGGTTGGCTGCCTGCCGCAAAGGAGCACCTGGTCCATTCATGGCATTGATTCCGAGATAATCTCCAAGGAATCTTCGAGAGCCGAGGAGACTCATGCGTCGTCTCTCCTTTCGCCCCTGAAGAACCTTATGGCCTTGGTCGCGGAGCTGTAGGTACTCTGCACCAGTGCGCTTCTTTCGCCAGAAGCGTTGTATCCTGGTGGCGGACTCGGCTCGGTAGGCAAGATAGGCTCGCCACATACGCTGAATACGGGTTGCCATGTTGTGCCAATATCGGTCCCTCATATGCTCCAATGCAAACAGGGTTTCTGGGGATTTGATAAAGGCTTTTGTCACACCCATTTGCCACTCCTCTTTAGGGATACTCGTATCCTTGAGGATCTGCTTCACGGCATCTTCGTACGATCCCTGCCATGTGTATTCACCGGCGTAAGATGTGGCGGGCGACAGCAAGAAGAAGCGATCAACGAACTTGTCAAACGCTTGTCGGTAAGCAAATCCAGCTCTTCGGATACGAACGTTTTCCTGGAGACCAAGATACTTGATCTGATGCAGAACGTTGGGTCCGTTGTATTCGGTAGGCGACTTGTTCTCATTAGGTTTGATCGTTCGGATATACGAAGGCTGACACTTCATGAGCGTATCGACCAAGAGGTTAGCCGATGTTCGGATACGGTCTCCTGCCGAGGGAGGCTGCTTCCGGTTATCCTGGTCGACCTGGTTAGGGAACAGCGTGTGGACGAAGGCATTTCCACTGCTCTGGAACAGGTTAAGCAACCCCTTCAGCAGCTGATCCTTGTTCTTGTCTGTGATACCATCGACAGTGTAGCCGACATCACCAGCGTAGTGCTTGATGATGAAGCTGCCTTGTCGGGGAATCAAGTGAGCGTGCGACATGCCGTTGATACTCTGCATAAAGGTTCGGTCACAGGCGGCAGGATCTGCGTGAGCCGTCTTGGTCGCGTCCTTCATGGCAGAAAAGATTCCCGGAGGGCGGATCTGCTCAATAAGGTCGCACACAACCTTGTTGTCGAAGTACTTGATTGGCGTCCACTGAATCTTTTCTCGGGCGTACTCTTCCTGTTCAGCTTTGAGGGTGAGTTGGATGAAGATCTGCTGGAGCTTTTCGTTGACATAGTTGATACACAGCTGCTCAAAGCTGTTGTTCTCGAAAATCTCAAAACCATAAATATCAAGGATGCCGATGGTGTTGGTTGTCGCCTGTCTAGACTTGAGAGAGATGTTGATGCGTTCTACGATCCAATCAAACAGGTTGCTATAAATAGCCTTGGCCAAGGCATCTCGGGTCGCCATTGCTTGAGCCGGGTTTGCTGGAGACTCAATGACCTCTCCATTTCGAGGCGTTAGGATACGGATGGTGATGCCCTTGATCACTTCCTCTGCGGTACACTGCAGCAGATATGCCACGAAGTCTACAACAGATCTATCGACTACCTCGGCGTAGCCACTCTGGTCCTCTTGGAATCGAATATTACCGATCCACAAAATGGCGGACAACATGCGGAATATCTCATCCTGCTCTGACTGGCTCAGCCCAATGATTTTCATGGCATTGAGCGTATCCTGGAATTCCGCAACGTCGTCTATACCGTCTACGTCGAAACATTTGGAACGACTTGTATAAAGGTAGGTCTCGGGCTTCTGAATGCCGAACTGTTCTCGGTATTGGCTCGGGGCGGCTTTCGTAAACTGGTAGAAAATGTGAAAGTTACGCTCGTTCGTAATCTGGCCGACAACTCGTGTCTTCTCGAGGAGGTAGTTTGTGATGTCGGCTCCGACCGGCTCACCGGTAGAGTTGAAGTACAACTGGAGGTACTTTCCAAATCGCGACGAGTTGTTGTTTCGCAGCGTCTTGGCGTTTCCAAAAGACTCAAGGAGCGGATTGGTTGCCAGCACCATTTCCTTGATCTTCTTGATGTCGCCCGACTGCTCACCAGAAACACTCGCTATGTATTGCATGATGCGCTTGGCAGCCTCGGTTTTGCCGGCACCTGATTCGCCCGAAATGATGACGCACTGATTGTCGTTGTACGCCTTCATGTTGTAGTATGCGGATTCGGCGATGGCAAAGACGTGCGGCGGCATTTCCAGACGGTTCTTGCCCTTGTAACTGTCCAGGACCTGGTCGGTGTAGATGCCCAGGTCCCGGAAGGGATTGACAGAGACCAGCACATGGCCAATGTATGTATAGATCTCGGCGCCTTCAAAGCGCTTCTTGAGGTTGTCGTTGATGGCCTCGTTGGAGACCTTGCTGAGGAGCGTCAAGTCTGACACACCGATCTCCTTTTTCTTAGTCACCTCGTAGGTGGCCTTCTTGGGCTTTTCGCTGCCGCCGCCAGCGCCCGTCGCCTGAGCGGTCCGGGCGGCCTTATCCTTGGGACGCCTTGAAATACCCTAGAAACATGGAAAGCGCTCGTTAGAATGATGCCAAAGGCCTTGGCGGGGGAGTGGGAGAGAACGGGAGTCGAGCAGTTCTTACCATGGCGGAAGACGGAGAGACGGCGCAGGGGGGAGGGGAGAAAAGAGATTGAAAAAAAGAGACGTCGACAAAACGAGTTATTCGAGCATCAGATGTCTAATTAATCCAACACTGCAGCTGTTTGTGCCAAAGAGCGTGAGGAGAGAACGGGTTATGAGCGAGGGGAATGGTTTGACCCAAAGGGCTATGATTGTGGCTTGTCGAGCATTCGCGGCCGAATGATGCGGTGCCTGACGAGTGACGTTTAGTGCCGCTGGCCGACCTTTTTCCGTACCTGATGTGTTGATTCCTGATAGCACAGCCACCGGCTGACACACGTTACGTACCCGCCCTTTTGGATTCAGGGATAGAACTTTGTATCTCTAAAATCCACGACTCTTCAATTTCGCGTACTCGGGCGTTAATTTATGTGCAGCAAAAGATGACCCTGTTCCCTGATTTCCGATTTCCTTCTCCTTCTATATACGAAGCGCCCGTGCAGCAGCGCTCCGGCCTCTCCGTAGCCTCGCATCATAGCGCATTAGCATCGCCAGTTTTTTTCAACACTTGTCACTCCGTAAAGGCTGCGGCCTAACAGAGATAGCAGGCGCCTAGCACAGAGATTGTTCATTTTCCACTAATTCGTCCGGTTTCTACCTTACCGAATTCCGACGCCGTTGTTAGCCAGCCTCCCGGGCATCTGGGCCGTGAGAGATAAAAGAAGAAAAACTGGATATCCTGGCATCGGTACTGTTTTGCTGGGCTCCAGGCAGTCTCTTCAACGCTCCCTTGGCAGTGGAGACTCTCCCTTTCCCGAACGCCCATTTCGTTGCTGCCAAGTGCACCAAGCCGTTTGATTTGCTCGCTATTAGATCTTGCATACGTCTGATCGCTCTGCCCAGCGACGATACGCGGGCCAGGTTGGTAGAGTTGTACTGAGCATGAACGCCATCCGTAGCATTTGTATAAATAACTAGTACCCCGTAGTACTTGTTTTTTTTTTTATCCTGACCATCCCCAGGCCGGGCGTCTGCTTGCCGATATCCTCCGAAGCTGAGATCTTTTTACCAACTTTACTCACATTACCTTGTCTTTCACCTGCATACTTGGCTAGTACTTACTAATGGATTTGGTAGCACAGTATACCTGATAGTACTAGATGTTCCTGCGGGGATACTGAACATCCAGAGACATCAAGCACAACAATGAAGCCATGTTCCCCATTCTAGCATTTTTCCAAGCAAGCCACTCGCGTGGCCATTGGCAATGGCGCCAGCCTTCCTGAGACACCGCTGGTATCCTCGCCTAACAGTGTCTCGTAACTGAAACCAAACATCGGCGCAACAGCTAAAACGCCCCTTAATTGGGACGCATAAAGCCATGCCCACCAATACTCTGCATCTGCTGAAGATGGGCGCCTCGCGCCTCACCTTAGCGCTGCCTTTCAGGTACAAAAGTAGTAGTATTGCGAACGAATTTACTTGTGGCTCATGCTCCAGAAGCGGGCGAAACAGCATTAGCATGTGCCTTGGGATATTCCGCCACAACTAGAAGCGTCTCAGGTCTGTCCTTGCGCGCCTCCCACGCGACACCTTCTGTCCCCTGCTCCAGCCCATGACCTTCAAACCACACATGTATGGCATCTCTGTGTGACCCCTTCGCCAGCACTCCGTAATAACTGCATCCCTGTTCTCCTCTTCAACAGCTGGGCAATTGAGTGTTGCGGGGTAAAAAAAATAGCGCTCCCGCATGCCCAATATCCACCATCACCAGGTCACCTTTTTAGGACAAGTATGGCCTGAGGGCACCGCTGCGGTGTGGGTTGCTTCACCGAAGAATCGGTGATAAAACAGCGTTACATCCCCCTCTTTTTTGCCCTCCCACATCAAGGCACCTGCTTCTGCTTCTCATCCTCTCATACTTCTTTTTTTCCATCTCCATATCGAACTACTACTGCTCTCATACCGCTACAGCTCATTAAGCTTCCGCCGGCGGACAAAACCCCACCCCCACACATTAGAGGGAGCTTTAGACCACCTGACGTCATTCGCTGCACCCGAGAAGAGCTTCGTTGGGCACTTCAAGGCTCTGATCCAGACGGTCTCGCCACTTCTCACCACTTACGCCTCTTCATACTCAGACACATAAAGCACGATTCGATACAGTACAATCATCATGGCAGACACCACAGAAAACCAGGCCCCTGTCGTCGACGAGACCCCCATCTCTTCCGTCAAGACCAACTCTGCCCGCAAGAACTCGCTATCCAACTACCTCAAGCACCGACCCGAACGCTCCGAGCTGGTAGAGAGTACGTCTCGTGGTGCCCAACCTTCCGCCTGTCTATTTATTGCAGAAACGCGTGCCTTTTAGCCAGCCGACGGAGGCCGCGATGCATAGTGTGCGTCTTGCAGGAATCACTATACTAACTCGCCTCGCAGAGAACATCCTCCCAGACTCCACAGCTGCACCAGGTCTGCTTGCCAGCCAAAAAGAAGTAAGCAGCATCGGCCAAGTTGCCACTCAGCCCTTCACATGAACCTTCCAGAGACAGACGCACCGCACCTACAGGATAGAGCTGGAGAATGCTAACGATGCCCCGATAAATAGCTCCAGAAGCACATGCTTGGAGACAAGCTCAACGACAAGATCTCGCATCGCCCTACCCCCGATGCTCTTCTGAAGGAGGGCGTCCTGCATGAAGACCCGCGCTCTCCGGATGAAAAGTATGAAGAGGCCATTGAGCTGGAATACGCCAAGCGTGAGGGCGGCGCCTAAAGGGTCAGAGCTGCATAGCGATAAGTGCGAAATTTGCCAGGGAATACGACTCAATCTTTTTTTATGCAAAACATGCAGAAAACTCCCCACCCTTTGGAAAACTCGCCGGGAGGAGATGATTTGGAATTCTGTTTTGTTTACCATAGGAGCTCGTATGATGTCCGACAAGGGGCTTTCATAAGCAAAGAAAAAGAGCTGCCTACTGAGATTTGTGTGATTTCCTTTTTTTTTCGGGTTATCCCAATCTCACCTTTAATGCAAAGTCTAAAAATAAAGATTCAAAAAGAGAAAAAAAAATGACCAGTCGAATGAAACAGAAATATATATATCAAGTTGATGCCTACTACCGCTTCCTGAGGACCCAAAAAAAATCCTTCTTAAGAGCTCCGTATAAAAATAACACCGTGGTGGCAAGGTGGTGTTGGGCTACCTACTACCAGTTCTGCTGCCAAAAATAGAAGTGCCCTGTAGAAAAGAAAAAAAAAAGGGCTGCCTCCCGACGATCTCGGTTCCTGCAGTAGTACTCCATAGGTGCTCTGTTAATAAGCTATTATTGTACGTATGAGACAACCACTCCGCTCTTTTTTTTTATCCAAGACAAAAAAAAAGAAATAAGTGGACTACGGAGGAAATAATGTTTCAGAATACGAAAATAGGCTTTGTTTCGTTTTTAATACTTTGTAGTAGCTTTAATACAATGCATTCGTATCAGTGATGCTATAGAACGCCACCCTCCCATCCTTCGCTTAAAACCCGTATGTACTCCGTAGGTTGCCCCGATGATAAGTCATATCCCATGTCCATGCCCATGCCCATGCCCATTTACCCCAGAATTGTCCAAGTGAAGAAAAAAAAAATACATTCGAAGAAACAAGAAAAGAAACAAAAAAAAAACGCCAACAGCGCCGCGCAGTTCTATGAATGGATGTGCAGAAGTTGGCCATGCCATGGTAGCGTAGGATAGCCGAGAGCTAAACCCCCCTGCTTCGTTCGCGTAGCCATGGCGACCCCTTGCCTGTCAAGAGCGGGATGATGTGTCTTCCCGTGTGTGGTGGTGAAATCGTGTAGTCGTAGGTAGCATGATGTCTTCCGGAGGGTGAGGAGCCCCGAGAAGAAGAAGTGAAGAGGGCGAGCCAGCAGTCTATTACTCTATGAGCATAGACTGCTCATGCTCATGCCTTCTGATGAAGGTCGCCCTCACTGGTAGGTGCCTCCATAGCGAGGGGACGGGGAATTGTGCTCGTAGTCCCTTCTACCATGGTTGATGATGGTGGTGCCCCCAGATCGGACCACTTCGGCAGCACGTCCGGCTACAGGCCTTGTTAGCATGTCGCGTCTAGTTGAAGAGGTTGGAGCTACCAGCATACCAGACTCGTATTCACGGCGGATGGAGACAGATCGCGAGCCGGAGGATCCAGAGTAGGCAGACGAGCTAGAGGAGCGGCTGGAGGAGCTGGCAGTGGAAGGGCCTGAGGTGCCCTGGTGGACGTGGACGCTGTACTGGCTGGACATTGTCACGGTTGTTGGTTTGTGCGTTTGTTTGTTGGTTGGTTCGTTGGCTTGCTCTGTTGGTCGATGATCGATTGGGAGATGAAACCGTGGAAGGTCTTGCAACAGCAATGGCCGAGTAGTTATAACAGTAGCAGTAGTAGTGATAACCGTAGTGGTCAATATATAATAGCAGGTGGTAAACAATGCTTTGTCTTCGTATCTATCCTAACAGGGATGATGAGGGAAAGGAAAGTGCATCCTGAGGACGGGAAACGGGCAGCATTTTGTAGTTCCCAAGAGACTGCACCGCCGTCATGGCCAAAGACGTCCAAGTAGACTGGCAGCATGCTCACTTGAGACAGCATAGGCAGATAGGGCGATAGGGAGGCAGCAATGCAATACTAGCAACCCACGGTGCTAGGTCTGACACAGAGTAGTCCGTGGTGAGTCAGGGCCCCCAAGTGGACAGAACGCGCCTTGGGGAGCGATCTGCCGAGGCCCCAAAGAGGGAGCGTGGCATGGGTCGCCAATCGCCTTGATTGGCCTCGGGCTTCCAGACGAACAAGCATCGTCAGAACCCAAAGTTTGAGAGCGAGCATGAGCCTCGATTCACTAGGAAAGCCGAACAAGTGGCGAAAAGTGGTTTGAGCGGCCTCATGATGGAGCGCAGGGGGGGGGGAGGAGGAGTGTGTGCCTGTGCTTCCTTAGGCAGGGCTGGAACCGGCACTGCGAGCACGGCCACAGCAGTGAAGCAGCGACGGCCGGAGCACAACCGCGGCAGTGAAGCGCAAAAGACAAAAAGGGCGTGGGATTTCACGCGTCTGCCTTCGAGTCACAGCTTGGGTCTGGACGGTCCACGGTGAACGTTTTGGTAAGATGGATGGCCAGGCACAGCCGCTCCCTTGTTTGGCGGTACCTGCTGGGCAAGTCAGTCGCTGTCAATACCAGACAGCGTTGCACTGGGGCGGGCCAGCGGAAAGGTACCTTGATGCTTTGTACCGCCCTGCCAGCAGCGCTGCCAGCAAGCACTGAGCCCGGGGAAAATTGCAGTCAAGCGAGTGACCCCACGAGCCACTCGCTAACCCGGCGCCTCATTACGTGCCCGGTGTAGGCTCTACTAGGCCGTACTAGACCTTGCTAGGCAGACAGGCGCAAATGCAGGCATCAGCGTTTGCATTTCATCCGCCTGGGTGAGTCGAAGAGCAAAGTCGAAAAAAGGGTCCCGAGGACTGGAGGTTGAGGAGGGCAAGTTGGCATTTCCTGTCCCCCTCTTTTTTCGCCGCCGCCAAAGAGTGTGGCTGGCAATTTCTCCTTCACCCAGCGAACAAGGTGCGGTTCCACAAGCCGCATCTGTGTAGGGGTATGCGAGTGTGTGCATCTGGACTTGCCTACCTGCATGTCATGTCACGCGTATGTGCGCAACAAGTTCGATGCGAAGAATCGTTGTGCGACGCGATAGGCGCTGGCTAGGCTCGAGTTGGCCCAAGTTTTTGTTTGCGAGCGCCGGCGTCCTGCACCTTGTCGTAGTGGATAAAAAGCCACGATGGGAGCAACCCGTCTCTCCACCAGGCTGAGTCCCTACTTTTTTTTTTCTCGGTGACGACATCATAAGCCCCTTCCTTGTACCGTAGAAACTAGAAGAAAGCCATCGTGATGCGGAGCCATCGCCCTGGGTTAACTTGGCAGCGGTGCTAGCAGACAGGCGAGCCGGCGTCGTTGGCGATGCAGCCTCGCGGAACTGATGCCGGCATGACCTCTCCCCGGCTTCGCTTGCGATACGTGGGAACCGCAGAAAGGCGTCTGTTTCCACTCCATCCTCGTTTGCATCCTTTTCTTCGCTTTTCTTTTGCTTTCTGCCCAACTACACGCCCCCCCTTGACAGCTAATTGCCCCATCCAAGACCCTTCATACAGGCGTGGGAGCATCCTGTGCCAGCAGAAATGGAGCTAGACAAGGCCATCGGGGAGGAGACCTCATGATGCAGGAACGTCTACCGCAACCGAAGAAGCTCGATCAACATTCCGCATACGAAATCCAGAAAGCGACAAAGAACAGGCCGCGGACCCCTTGGTGTGGTACCGCTCTGTTGGGCTTGCAAAAGTCATGTGGCGCCGCAATAAGCCTACCTGGTAGCCTTGCAGATACGTGCTGATAATTGGTGTCTTGGGTGCTCCCTACGTCATATGGGAATTGGAGTTGAATTGTTTTTTTTTTCTCTCAGCCCAGCTGTCAAAATACCTACCTAGTAGTACTGCGCCGAATTGGCTGCATTGACACGTCGATGCTGTGCTCTTTACTTGGTACCAATGTAAACTGAATCCTTCATACGGATTACTCATTGTCGAATACTCCATCCCGCCCAGGGCCATCGCATTGCTCTCCCCTGTCCAACTGGGCCTCCAAACTAGTAGTAGCATAGCATCATCGCGACCCATCTAATAGTTCTTTGTCGACCCCTTTCGCTCCCACATGACCCCGAGAAATGGAAGCCGACATGGCCATGACGTACAGATGCTTCTTCTTCAAACCCCCATCCAACCACGCAAATGCTCCAACCCCAGAAATCACCACGAACTCGTAATGAACAAACCTCCACCCAATTACT
This sequence comes from Trichoderma brevicompactum, assembly GCA_003012085.1. Classification (NCBI taxonomy): domain Eukaryota; kingdom Fungi; phylum Ascomycota; class Sordariomycetes; order Hypocreales; family Hypocreaceae; genus Trichoderma; species Trichoderma brevicompactum. The sequence goes on along the minus strand of PXNZ01000323.1, from coordinate 61,779 downwards.
TTACCCATCCCGCTGCATTTGCTCTATCTGTTTAGGCTGCAAGCATTGAGGCTCTTTGATCACGCGAGGGAAATAAGCTGCTGAATTGCCCCTTGATGACGACACTTGGGAGCGGTTTGAACGAATACGATGCGCGCTGCTCGAAGGAATGCCAGGATGGAAACTGGCCAAATTGTTCTCTGCAGAAGGGTTTCATCATAATCGGGCCATGAGCAAAGGCCATTTCGTGCCTCTGGAACAGGACTTGTAGCACTACCGGAGCAAATACAGGCGCTAAGCCCCCAGGACGGGAATTGGCGCGGGGGAACAAGGTCCCTGCCACAGCGCTCGCAACTTCATTGGCCAATGGTCTCCGCCATCTCAACGTGCAAAGTACATACATGCCCTCCGCTGTATCGGGAAGCTCAGTGGAGTTTGGATAGCTGGCCACTTTGGTCGAGCCCCTCTCAGCTGGCGCTTGTTCGCCGCGTTGCAACAGCTTGTCGTTCTTGTAAAGGCTACCGGCAAGCATTGGCCAGATATCTCTTCTTTCTTCCTCCTTCACCCCCCCTATTCGACACAATCTCACGGGAAAGATTCCTCTCTCGCCTCGCCTCGCCTCGTTCGCCTCGTTTTCTAGTTCGCGCACCATCCCATCCCAAAGTTCGCCACCATGAAGGCAGCCCTGCTTCTCTCCGCCCTGGCCTCTTGCGCCATTGGTGTCGTCGCCGCCGAGGAACTCAAGGTCGAAGTCACCCACGCCGTCGAGTGTGAGCGCAAGACCCAAAAGGGCGATCAGGTTTCGATGCACTACCGTGGCACTTTGGCCGGCTCGGGCAAGCAGTTTGATGCTAGTACGTATCCATCTCTTGATCCTCTCCCGTTTCCCCGGACCGGACGACGATCTCTGTTTGTTTCGAGCTGTCACGGCTGACTCTCTTCGCAGGCTACGACCGCAACCAGCCCTTCGACTTCAAGTTGGGCGCTGGCCAGGTGATCAAAGGGTTTGCGCTCCCCCTCCCCCACGCCGAGTTAGACCCCTCGCGACTGAAGCTAATGGTTTTCGCCTTTCTAGATGGGATCAAGGCCTTCTCGACATGTGTATCGGAGAGAAGAGGTAAGAAGAGCGCTGCGTCACCTCCCCTTTTGCCTCTCCAAGTACAATGGCTGACATTACATCACTCCTTCAGAACCCTCACGATCCCTCCCGAGCTGGGCTACGGCCAGCGCAACATGGGCCCTATTCCGGCTGGCTCAACTCTGAGTACGTCCTAATTGTCTTTTTTTTTATATACCTATCTACGCGGACCCCCACGCCGTGTCAACATCAGGCCACTAATTGATGTCATAGTCTTCGAAACCGAGCTGCTGGCAATCAAGGGTGTCAAGGCCCCCGAGAAGCCTGTTGAGAAGCCCGTAGCCGAGAAGGTGGCCGAGAAGGTTGCCAGTGTCGCTTCCGAAGCTGTTGATGCCGCTAAGACGGTTGTCGCTGACACTGATGAAGGCCAGGGTCACGAGGAGTTGTAATGAGATAATGATTTGTAAATACTTTTTTTGTTGCCTGCATAGCGGATCTCCAACGTTAATGAAACGTTTCCGTGAAACGTTCCCTTTTTCGCGTGGTAGATAGGGTTCTGCCTCCATCAAGTTGTGATCAGCTTGTTGGTTATCCATAAATCCTCCGAGACTAGAATATCGAGATAACTGTCGGGCTCCCATCCGTTCAGCCTCCATACGTCATACCATAACCTTTTTGCAACAACAGCCATATCAAGTAATGCAAGTATCAGTCGATTTGGAAGATCGGCGGAAACCGGGGAATTGATTGGTTCATAGAGACATCGTGACATCCAAAATAGGCTTCACATGAGACTAACATACAGAATGTACAAGGTGAAGGCGGCCTATGCACCCCCCCAAAAAAAAATTATATGCAAAAAGTTCCAGATAATGCTATAGATTTCGTCATTCATTAGGTACCCATCACTTGCTCCATCTATCGAAAAGAAAGCTTCTTCTGCTTTGGGTCTGTGGTGGGCGGCCGGCCCCGCTTCTTTTCTGTCAGCTTGGGTCGTTTGTTCACATCGGGCAGGGCAGGCTTCGTATCCTTCGGGTCGTCAGCTTGAACCGCATCTCGGATTGTCTGTCGAGACAAACACAGGTCGATGTGCTCATTGAATTGCCGTTCGTCTGCTGCCTGGGGACGGAGGCATATCGGGCAATCCCACCATTCGTCCGCCTGCGGAGCCTCGCCTTCGGGCTCTGGGTTGGGCACAATCTCCTTCCCATGCCTTCGACCAGCCAGTATCTCATCTTCGTCCTCTTCGTGTTCGCCTTCGTGCGACACATCGCCCAGGTTATCATCCAAATCCCCCTCGAAGTCCTCATTATCTTCGTCAAACTTCTCCCACTCTTCTTCTCTCTCCAATGGCTCACTCGCCTTCCTTTTGACAATGCCAGTGTCGTGCGATTCCCCCACCTCTTGCCGGCGAGGCCTAAAGCCAAAGAATGCCATCGTATCGGGTTTCTTAGTGCTAACAAGATTTGTGCACCGCAAGCCCATTAACCTCAGCTTCATACCTGGCATTTCCTGCTCCAGCTTCGCAAGCATCGGCAACGAATAGTTGTACAAGTCTTCAGCCAGATATATAGATTTCGGCAGAATGACTTGCCGGGTATAAACTTCAAACGTGTGTAGCTTTATCTTAATGCAGAGCGTGCGACCCTTGCATTCCGTCTTCCTCAGGTCTTTCTCCAGTGCCTCGGCTGTAGAGCGAAGTTTCTCCCTAAGCTTCGTAGGGTCTGAAATGTCATGGAAAGTACTCTCCGTTCCGACACTCTTGCGCTCGTACTCCTCCGCTGGTTGAATTTTTGTACGGCCAAGCCCCAGATAGCAGCGAAGGAGAAACACGAATGTCTTCTCCCCAAACAGCCGGTTCAAATACTGCCGCTGCTCATACAAGTCTCCGCATGTCTTGACCCCAATCTCCAAGAGCTCTCGCTCCAGGACCCGGCCAATTCCGTTGACTTTTCTCGTCGGCAAATCCCGCATAAATGTCATGATGGCATTTCTCTCCTTTGGGAGGACGTATTGCCCATTCGGCTTGTTGATGTTTGAGCATATCTTTGCTAACTTGGCGTTCGCAGCAATGCCCGCTGAGACTGTAATGCTGGTGTTTTCATGGACCTCCTTCCGCATCTGTTCCACTACTACTGCCGGGTCCATGTTGTGCTCGTCGCAGTAATCCGTGATGTTGAGGTATGCTTCGTCAATGCTGGCGCTCTCGAAACGCGGATCGTAGTTTGCAAGGACCTTCCTCACTTCTTGCGCTTTTGAACCATACTTGGAAAAGTTGGGCTTGATGAGAATGAGCTGCGGGCAGAGCTTTTTGGCTACGAAGCTGGCCATGCCCGATCGACAGCCAAACTGGCGCGCAACGTAGTTGCATGTTGTAAGAACGCCGCCGCCGACAGCAAAGGGAACATCGCTCAGCTCAGGCCTATCCAGCTGCTCTACAGCCGCAAAGAAGGCGTCGCAGTCAAGGTGCACAATGTGCTGAGTGAGATCTCTAGAAAGCTCGAGTTCCGCAAGAAGGCGATCGGCATTTCGTAGATCGCGTGTCAAATCTTGTTGTTCCAGCTTCTTCTTTCGCGATAGGATTTGCTCAATCTTTTGTGTCAGGATCTTGTCTCGAACTTCTTCACGGTTGAAAAACTTGGATCCCTTGGATGCATTGTATATAATCTCCGAAACCTGAGTCCGCGTGTTAACAAATGCGGTTTCAATCTGAGTCAAGATTTTGGTCAGAAACCTTGCTTTGGTCGACTTTGTCTTGGCCTGCCTTGGTCAGCGATGGCCCAAGCAGGTGGTATTTGAGGGTTTTGAGGGCATCGTCCTCGTTTTCCTCCAGATGCGCCGATTGCTCCGTGGATTCCGCAGAAGTCATGTTGACGAAGCCATCAAGCCGCAGTCTCAAGCATCGCGTAACAAGAGGTATTGGTTATTTAGTAGCATCATAATCATCGTACCTGGAGGCGCAGCTTCAGGGTCAGGTATTAATTAGCTATCCACGCATGAGCGGAATTCCGACGAAGCGCACTTCCGTAGACGCGTGCCTAATCTGAGGAGGGCCACAAGTACGATAGCAACGCGGTATCACGTGAGGGATTCAGAGTGGTAGTATTACGGAATACCAGGCATGCTAGCAGCTGCTTCAGCGGGGTTCGGTCTAGAGGCTTTGTGACAGAACACCCAGCTGTCAAACGCTATTGGTCAGAAGCTGTGCTCACACCCCTCACTATCAGGACGTATAAGCGCCGAGACGCCATTATCTCATAGGTCGAAACGGCACAAGCGATTGCATGATTTGTTCGAGAAATAAGGGTCGTCAAGTGGCGCTCAAAAGGCGTATAAAGAGCAACCTGCATACAGCAAAGGGCGGAACAGACCCGGATTTCCAATTCCTCACCCGCTTGTTTCAAGTTCCCTTGGCGCAAGGCGACCGCTCCGTGTCGCCGGTTTATACCTCTCTCACGGACAAGATGGCAGCAAGGCCAGGTGAGGAGAACGTGGCTACTCTGTGAGTGGACGACGGTCATGATTGATGCTTACCTACAAACGTCGCTGATGCCGGGACTAGCTTTGGAGATGTACACTACTTTTATTCTCCGGCCAATGTGAAGCCTCGCCATCATCGCTTCGACAAAGGGTCGTATGTATACCTGTTTGAGAACGCCAGCGAGAGGAGGTGCCGCATTGAAATCGCAAACAACGCTGGAACGGATGACCAAGATGCATTTTATGGATGTAAGAAGAAGCATCCGCAAACTCGTCAACCGTGTCCATGGGGTATAGTCTAACGGCTTTCGCTTTCTTTTTCGCATAGTCCTCGACCAAACGCACGTTCGGTACTCATACAAGCAACACTGCGCAGTCTCACTGACCGTTGCCGAGTCAGTCGATCAGAGCGAATGGCATCTCCCCACGTTCGACCCGCGCAATGAGACCAAGTACCACTACAAGCTGCATTCACTCGACATATACTTTTGGACACAGCAAGATGCGCTGCAGTTCGTCAACGGCGTCCGGCGCGTGCTGCCGTCGGCACAAGTCGAGGTCCTTGATGAGCCAGGCCCGCCACCTCAGCCCGCGGGAATGAGCGCCGTCATCCAGAAGCTTGAGAGCGCTGCCATTTCAGATCCCCAGTACAGCAACGGGCCGGTGTCGTCGCAGTCGGCTTCTCAAAGTTCAATCGGTGGCCCTGGCGATGCCTCGGCAGTTTCGTCGGAAACTCCAAGCCTCTCCTTACCACCACCACCGCCTCCTCCTCAGCCGGCAAGTTTCGCGCCGATGGCCTACAACCCGGCTGCCCCTGCTGCACCCGAGGCTATTCGTCATCGTGAGAAAACACCTCCTCCGGACGAGGACCCCCTCAACCCTTTGGCGGTTGCGGTAGCCCATGATTATCGTGGTCAGCCCTTTACTCCAGGCATTCCTCCTCCTCAGTTCCCGTCTGCAATTGCTAGCCCGGGACTTGCGCCTCCTCAGTTCGCAGCACCACCAGTCCATCCAGGGATTCATCGAGCTACGACGATGCCAGCGCAGGGTTTGCCGTCTCCCGGATTGCCCGGCACCTACGGGGCGGGTTTTCCGGCATCGCCAGGTCTTCCTCCACCGCCAGCATCACAACCGCCAGTGGCAAATCAAGGTCTTCCAGGTCCTCCACCTGGCGGGTACTCCAACTACTCATATTCCCAGTCAGGCTACGCACCGTCGGGACCTACAGATTATTCAATACACCAACAGGCCTATCGACCGACTGAAGCTGAGGCGGCCAACAAGGCTCATGCATACCAGCCGCCAAAGCAAGATGGAAAGGGGAAATTCGAGGAAAATGCCGGACGATTTGAGCGAGGCATGACGGGTATGCTGAAGAAGTTTGAAAAGAAGTTTGGATAGAGTTGAAATAACTTGTGTGAGAGAAGGACCTGACAGGGGTTGTGATTTCAAGATGGCAGGGATATCCAGGTTTGGAGGAGTAACGGGGATTTTTCTTGTTTTTTTTTTTTCACTCAATAGATATTTTGTCACATGACGTCCCAATGCAAAGATTTTTTATCTTCTATCTTTACGCTTATATCATGAAGACGGATTTTTATTTCGATGTGGTTAGCCGCCGAAGATGTCAGCATTGTTGCATGACTGCTTCTATTTTCGATTTGGGCTACTGCAGGTTAGGCTACGTATGGGTGGCTTCTGACAATTCACAAACGGATAAAGAACAACATGGGGCGGTGTAACTCGAGGCAAATACATTGGTTCATGTCATAAGATGTATGATACTCGAAATTTGGGGAGAAAAAAGGAAGAAGAAAATGTTTAAAAAAAAATTCCTTTCTCAATATGGTCGATCGACAGTGATGCCGTGGTTGCTGACCATTAAAAATACGGGTTCATTAATTATCGTTCTGCGAGTAAGATGGTCTCACCAAGGTTTTGTCGTTCCAAATCAAACCTCGCCTCTAGTGATTGAAGAGGTACTAGGGTTACACATCGCTTATGCAATCAAATTGGTTATTCCAGGTCTTGAAGCAGTGATAGTCAAGCTTTCCAACTCAAAAGCCCCCTGTTTCTACTAATAGTCTCACGACTTCTCCACAACAACAACCGTGAGAATGGGATTACCGATCTCCACCCATGACATCCCAACTGCAAGGCCTGCCCGATCTGAGAGCTCGTGCCAAATGCCCCGATATCACATCTTACATCTTCAGATCACAGAGGAACGCAACCACAAGGTATGGCAGGCGCACTAGTGATACCACCAAAGCACACCACGCTCACCATATGCAGCCATTTATAGCAAGGTCACGGCCCGTCCAGCGGGTAGCTAGCAGCCCAAAAGGTTCCTATGCGGGCTGAGGATAGTGTCAGCCATCCATTTGATTCCACAGAGGCTAATCGAGCTAAATCGTTGAAACCAGCACGATGGGCACCCGGGACCTGGGCCTGCCGAATGGCTGCAACTTCACACCAAGCATTACTCGGCACATTACAATACATTAGCCCTGGCTTTACGAGTCGTTGTTCGGCTAACTCGCCAGCCCTAAAGGCGTGGCTGGGGCTGGGCAGCCGGGAATGGCTTCTGATGCTGGCTGTGTCGATGGTGGCTTAGCACTCAAGGCTCCTCGTAAACGGCGTCATGAATGGGGCTTACATGCACCCTTTTAGCGTATCTCTGGCCGCCTCTCAGGGCTTGAATTAGCAGCACTTTTGCCCTCTGGTATCAGGCCAGCAGGTCTCGCGTGCCCGACCCTGCATCTCATGTTCCTGTTCTCTTCTTCTCTTCCTTTTTCTCTTCTGTTTCCCCCCCTTGATTGTTTTCATTGTTGCTCTTTGTAACCCTCGTTCGATTGTTTCCCGACAGTCCCCCGCACTACAGGTCGCACCACCGCAAAACAGAGTCGACACTCCCGGCCTGGTCGTCCCACCTCGCTAACGGGCTGAGCTACGCCGCTACATCATCTGCTTGGATCCTCGGTCACTGGAGAGACGCTGGCGCCGCCCGCATTGGGGGAGCTTACGAGCCGCACCACCGGACAAAGACCCAATGCGGCCAGCAGACTCGTGAAACGACCTTTTGACGAAAATCTCACTCTCCCCCCAAAACAACTATCGCGATTGTTTCCCTCCTCCTCGCAACCATCGGACTCTCGTCCTCCTACATGTCTCTCGCGGCCGGCGAGGATGTATCTACACAGTCGGACGGCGCAACGTGCTGAAGGCGACGCACAGTTGTCGCAATCGGCTCGCCACCTTCATACGCTAGTGCGGCGGGAAGGGATGGGTGGCAGCACCATAGCCGCTGTACGTTTTTTACAAGATTGAAGTGGTTTGGAAAGAAAAGAGGAAAAAAAAAATTGCTTTGTTTTGCTTTGTTTTGCTTTGTTTTGCTTTGTTCTTGCTTTGCTGACGGAGAGATGCATGTCATAGATCCTCGCAGGTGCCATCGGCGGAATCGTTATACTTGTTGGCCTCATACTTTTTATTAGGGGGAGAAGAAAAGGCAGTAAGGCCAAATACGAGCGAGCTCAAGGAGACGACACCACAGAAGTCACATCCAGCTCGCATGCACTCAACTCGACGACCGCACCGAGGAGTGGGCGGTCCGGCCAGCCGCCTGCTGCGTCATCAAACAGTAATGTCGCTGCTGCGGGGGGCAACGTGGATCGCAACACTTCGGTTCGCTCGGTCATGACCCTGCCGGCCTACCGCCAGATGGCTGGGCAAAATGAACAGGTTCTGGGGCGAGAAGGTGAGAGAGATGGTATCGATGTCATTGTCGACCTGCCCACCGAAGAAGAATTGGAAGCGTTACGTGATGAAGAGATGGAGTCCATGTATCAGATCCGGGTTGCGCGACGACAATTGATTCAGGAACAACAACAGAGGAGGGTAGAGCGACAGGAAGCCCGGCGACGAGGCGACACCACAGCCCTGGCGGATCTTCGTGCCCGCACTCGGGCTGCGAATAACAGCACCGTGATCGACGACCTTCGGCGGGAGATGGAACGGGCGAAAGAGAACAGAAACCTATCCGTCTCGAGCGTGTCTTATGCAGACGTTGGCCTGGCGCGTCATGACGGTACAAGAGTCCGTGCCAACAGCACCGACAGCGAGCGCATGGGTCTTCTTTCAGACTCTGCAAGCATCGGTATGGCTGATGCACGATCTCAGCAGCACAACCGCGGTATGAGCGTGAGCTCGGTCATCAGCATGGATAGCAACTTCCCCTCGCCCGCACTGACCCGATCGGCGGAGTCTTACATCAACACCCCGGGCCAGGCTCAGAGCGAGGCCAGGGCAGGGTCAAGTCCCGAGCTGGTGGAGGCAGATTTGGGCGACGAATCAATGCCGCCTCCAGGCTATGAAGATGTTTCTCTGGCCGATGACGACGACTTCCAGGATCGACCAGTCTCACAAATACATGAGCCACCGCCAGATTACCCGGGACACCACCGATCGGGATCTCAGAGAAGCCAGCGAAGTCTGACGTCTCCATCTCTTGTGTCGGCCTCTAGCGAAGATAATTCGGCAGATCGCCTTCAGCGGCAATCCATCCCTCGACTACCGAGTCTGCAAATCATCGACCTTCCTGCGATTGTGGTTGAGCCGTCTAGTGCACAGCCGCCAGAACACGAGGGCAATGGAGAGACTGAACGGAGACAGTAAATATGTGCTACGAAGAATTTGGATGCCTCCCTCTCTTCTTTTTTTCTTTTCTGATGGAATGAGCTATGATTTTATGGATGGCCTTTATATGTTATGCTTGGCCTTGAATACTTTGGATTGCAAACGGATGCGAAGCGGGCGTCGTGCTGTCCATACCGAGTCTGTTTTCTTTTTTTGAACAGACGCTTCTTTTTGTTATGCTTCTTCATGGACGGTGTTTTGGCGAGGAGGGGGGCTTTTGTATAGAAAATCTGGATGATTGAAATTGTGGATATTTTGTGTGAATATACTACTAGTACGAAGCATAGGAAGTCTCATCGTTTATAGCCTATATTACTTACAGTTACACTTACAGCTACCCTTACCTTTTATTTCCCACCTATGAGCTCTTGCATTATCATGCATAAGGATCGGATCCTCTTAGTCGACGTGGTCAGTTCCCTGGGATGAATCGTCATTTGGTTCAATAAGATTGGGGAAATACGCTCTGAGATTTCGTTGATTCATTTTGCGGCCCGAGTGCGACTGGACTTGCGAGGAATGGTTGGGCAGCTGGAAGGCGGGCATATGCGTTCTTGGGCGATTGATTGACCGCCATCGTCTGGAGGGGTTTTGAAAAGGGTTTTGTTCGATTTTGTTCCGTCGTAAATGCATCATTGCTACTGCAGTTATGCCGATTCTCCATGGGCTATCGGCTTATTTCCAAGCAATTTTCCCGTGAGGCTGCAGATTGTCTAGACGCCACTAAGTTTTAGCAGCGCCCCGGAACCGAGCCAATTCAGGTGCCGAACTATCTCGCCCCTAGTCTCGCGGCTTGAACGCCAGACTATCGTCCATGCAGTTCGTTTACGTCGTGTTCGCTGCAATTGGGGGAGGGGGAGGGCAAAGAGAAAAAAAAACAACGCTTGATGGGCGGGTCGAGACTTGCTCCCACTTGACGCAAAGGAGAAAATTGCTGTCAAGTAGTAGATTGCTCAAGCTTCCGTCCCTCATGATGAGGGATGAGATTGCGCTTAGCTTTGGCGTTTTATTTTTCTGAGCCCCAAAATAGTATCCTGCCAGGTTAAGCCTTCGAACTCTCTTTTTTTCTTCCCTACCCTACCTGTTTCTCGAGCGGGAAAAAAAAACGAACTTTTTAGCTTTTCTGGCGTCGGGACTGTGTTGCGCTCGGTCTCACTGGCGTATTATGCAGGTCAGCAGCACCAAGTGGCGCAAAGGAGCCCTGTCTGCTCGATAGCCGGGCGAACATAGTCGAGAAGGATCTCTGCAGTGACAAGTACGTAGTAGTAGTATCACAACAGCGGCGTGTCGGAATGGGTTGCAGCGACCTGCAAAGTTACCTTGCAAGGTACCTCGTCGGGAACCGGCATACAAACGCTAAAGATGGTATTTTGTTGAGATGCTGTTTGAGAGCGGAGGGGGGCTCAGTGAGGCAAAGGCAGAGGGAGGGCCAAAGAGCTGGGCGCTCTTTGCCCGACCGACTTACACCAGACGGCTGGCCCAAAGGTGAAGTGCGAAAGAGAGAGGAGAGTGATAAGGAGAGTGAGGAAAAGAGGGGAAAAGAGAGGAAAAGAGAGGAGAAGAGAGGAGAGCGGAGAGCGAGAGAGAGCGCGAGAGAGAGTCGAGACGTGTGCGCAAATTGTAGAGGTGAAACGAGATGCGGCCTGGCCAATTGCTTAGAAATTGGCAATGCAGGCTTAGATATTCTAGCCTGCCCAGGTTGGAGTAGCAACAGCAGCCATGCTGCTACTTTATCGCGTCTTCCGATCCAAGATGCCACAGGGGGAGCTTTTTTTGGTGATGGCGCCCCACCCAATTCAGTCAGTTACTGGTTCGATTTCCGGGGGAACGCCGGGGAGTTTGATTGTTGTCAGTCACGCTGGCGATGTCTGGACCGTCAATGGCATCATTTGTGTCATTTTTCTTTTTTTCTAGCTGTTTCATTTGTAAAGGGAAGAGGCTGGCGATTCAGAGGGCGCAATCATTAATAACCCATTTGCGACCGCGATGCATCGTTGCCGCGCGCTTCATTACTTATCAAGCGTTAGCTAATCCTCGCGACCCCACTTAGCACCTCTTTATCCACATGCGGGGTGCGGCTTGCAAGTTTGTCAGGCTCAAGTAATGCTGATTGTTGGTGATGTTTTTATTACAACGGTCAAAGATCCTGTTACGACCCTATACGCGGAGATTGTCGCTCAACCCTTTTGTGACGGCTGACACGATGATGACTTTTGCTCTCCAACGCTCGTTTTTTTCTTTGAGGGGCAACGTCTTGCCTATTCTGGGCACCACTCTCTGATTACCAATTGCAGCCGGATGCATTCCAATCCATGAGCCAAGCGAACTGGAGATCCAATCTGTTCCCGCAAAAGTGTTGCACCAAGCTCAAAATACGAAAAAGAGGGTCCTCGGTACCTTGGGATGCCATGATCTCATAGCCTGATTCTCATGTACATGCCACCACCATCTCTCGACCCGGAACTTGTTGCGGTAACCTTTGACACTAACGCCAATCGATCCTTTGGCGGGCTGGGCATCCGAGCTCAAGCCGGGTCCTTGCATGTCCTCTCCAGCTATAAGAGCTCAGGTCCCGTCCCCCCAATTCAGAGTTTTAGAAAGCCTCATCACATTCAACAATCATCTGAACAAAGCAACACTTCCTTTTTTACATTCTAATTCTGAGATACCCCTAAAAGCTTCCTTTCGGAAACTCTAATAATCACAATGGCTCCCAAGATCGCTATCGTCTACGTAAGTGGAAGCTTCTTTCCAACCCATGGTCCAATGGGACTACTTCCCCTCATAGCCATTGGCAACACAAAGCATCTTTCTCTATCAAGAGATTGTTGTCAATTGCAGCAAAGCAACATCAAAACCAATCAACACTCAACAAACATACCACAATGACTCTTTGCTAACTTCAAGCTTCTTCTAGTACTCCATGTACGGCCACATCCGGCAGCTCGCCGAGGCCGAGAAGAAGGGTGCCGAGGCCGCTGGCGCTCAGGTCGACATCTACCAGCTTCCCGAGACCCTCTCCGATGAGGTCCTCAAGAAGATGTACGCTCCTGCTAAGCCTACCGACATCCCTGTCCTCGAGGACCCTGCCACTCTTACCCAGTACGATGGCTTCCTGCTTGGCATTCCCACCCGATATGGCAACTTCCCCACTCAGTGGAAGGTACGTTTACAGCAATCTGCATTAATACATCTACATATCCGGCAGCAACACTAACAAGACTCTCCAATTCTAGGCTTTCTGGGACCAGACCGGTGGCATCTGGCAGTCCGGCGGCTACTGGGGCAAGAAGGCCGGCCTCTTCATCTCTACCGGTACCCCCGGTGGTGGCCAAGAGTCCACTGCTATCGCTGCTCTGTCTACCCTGACTCACCACGGCATCATCTACGTTCCTCTCGGCTACGCCAAGACCTTCGGTGATGCTGCCAACCTCACTGAGGTTCACGGTGGCTCCCCCTGGGGTGCTGGTACCTTTGCCGGTGCCGATGGTTCTCGCCAGCCCAGTGAGCTCGAGCTCAGAGTCGCCACTGCTCAGGGTAAGGCTTTCGCCGAGACCTTCTCCGGCTGACTACATGGTAGCAAGGAGAAGAAGGAGGCAGCCAAGGTTTCTCCAACCAACGGATCCAGGCAGTCTGCCGCAAAGGAGGGGCCGATCCCGGAGAGAGATGACGACAAGGACAATTTCTGTGGCCTTCCAGTGAAGTGCTCCATCATGTAATGGGGAGATGAAAAACTATTTAAAAAAAGAAAACCTCTATGATATCAGCTACAATTCTTTGCTTTAATGTTGGATAAAATACCTAGTACCTAGATGCAATAGAATTGAAGTGCTTTTTTTGTTTCTTATTTAAAGATTGTTCATTACAAACAGTGAATTGCTTCTATTTAGGCTCCATTATATGCTCTTCTTGTGCAACGCACAAATCTCCGCCATGCAATCGATAGAAAGCAAATCATGGCTCATCTGCTTTGCGTTCTTCCCAATCATAAGGTCGTCGACTAACTGGTACATGTAAGTTATCGTAGTCTCTTTTGATGAGCTCCTCCCCGACGGGTCTCCACCAAACGACTCCCAGTAACTAGTTTGCAGATCCTCAATCACATATAAGCCACCAGGCTTAACAGCTCTCCAGAGAACTTCCAGGGAAGTTATCTGCTGATCCATTGTGTGCCCGCCGTCGTCTATAATAATATCAAACAGGCCGTCTGCTGTTGCTTCAGTGGAGAACTTTGCAAGGAAGACGGTGTCTGCCTGGTCACCAATGAAAACATGCGCGTTGGCGGTTTTGTCCTGGTACTTTTGAGCGCATTTTCCATCGTACTCGATGAAGTATAGATTCACATAGGGTAGGTACTCGAGCCAAGTGTAGTAGGACGCTCCGGGGCCGTAGTCCTATGCACGGCTGTAAGATAGCCCTTTCAATAGAGTATGGAGTCTTGCTTACCATGTTGCAGCCAAGGCCGATCTCCAAGACCTTTAGCTGGTCGTCTCGGATGCCCGATAGGTACTTGTCATACATGAATTGGTATTTGTGGGTGGTGACTTTATCTGTACCATACTTTCGAGCAACCTGCTCGAAATTTGGACGTCTGTTTGTGGCTTCATCGTTGGAGCTGCTGCTTCTTCTATGAGCAAGGCGTTGCAAGCCCGTGCCAGCGTTTGGCTGCCATGGATTGAGGTCGTTTTAGAGAGCGATACATACAGTTGTAACGCCAGTTTCTCTTGTATAGTCACTGCCGTTATGTTGCCCCACTGATGAAATGCGGCGTATAGGAACAGGGTGGCGGATACAATAAACGTCAGATACAAGGCTCGATTGGCGGTCATTGCGACGTCGATCTGTGATGATCTTCAGATGCTGCGGAGAAAGACAAGGCCTCAACGTTGAGGGCATTCAATGATTTAATCACTGCACATATCACTGAATAACCTGTGGGCTGCTACTTCGGATATGCGGCGATCGAGTAGCCTCTGTTAAGCTTGCTGGCTGCGACTGCCTATCCTGAGAAACCACAATAATACGTCATCTTCATGATGTGGAAAGAGAAACGGTTAGAAGCAACGAGGCATTTACTCTGCAGTGCTTGCCGCGCCTACGATTAAGTATTCCCCGTAGCATGTTGACCTGGCAAGAGTAGCACACGACTCTCTCCTGCCCGATCTCCTGTGTATTTATCTGACTTTGACATCACTTCAATACCAATTGAAGAGAACAATTTTTTCCCCAAGTGTTCAGTTGGCCTAGATTAATACCATTAGGATACCTGGGTAATGCTTATTACAACGCACTGCCAGTACCTTTCCTTTCCTTTCCATTTTTTTGGTGCTGTGCTACGTACCGGTTCGTTTATAAACTCTAATTTTGCAAAATACATACCGGTGAACCCTCCCCTTAGCCACCCCGCTCACCTTACGTTCTGTTCCCCCTTTTCTTAAATAGGTCCGTCTCGGAACCAAAAAATGGATTCGGTTGGAACGGCCTGAGGACTTGCGGATCCGACTGCAGCTCACCGTCGTACAACCGTTGACGGTCATCCCCAACCGGAGGCGCTACTTTGATTTCTCCGCGATATATTTCAATCACGGAAACGATGGGCAAAGCCAGCAGGAGCATGGAGAGGAGCTGGCCGAAGCTCCAGTCTTTCTCTCCCTGATCGCTGAGTTTTACTGACGGATGCCCAAACGCCTGGGAAAGTAATATGATGCGGACTGCAGCCCCGATGGCAACCGCTGCCATGAGGATCCATCCCACAATTTGCACAATTCTATAGAATCTCTGCTTCCGGCTATGCAGATACCATGTTGCGAGGACGAAAATGACAGCGTTTCCTGCCATCGCAGCTATGGTGCCAACGTACGATAAACCGGCGTTGGATGGAGCTTTTTCTCCGTTAATTTTCCAAACACAGGCAACGGGGAGAGTCGACTCATCCAGCCCCTTGGAGACTGTCTGGAGGATAAAAACCCCGGAGACGGATGATAGTGCCAGGTTGACGAACATGAGCAACTGTCTCATCCATCTCAGCACCCAGTCTCGGCGATAATCTCGAACTAGCGCCAAAAGTGTAGCATTGTGCGTTGCCATGGACAGGAGGGATAGCATCCATATTAGGAAGAAGTGGTACGGTACAAGGGAGTTCATCTTGGCCAAACCAACACCTGTGAGGCCATTCATTTAGCGTCGTGCCACCAGGAGATATCCGGGGTTCGCGTGTGCGGCTTACTTTGGATGCCGATCCCTTGCATGATCTGTGAGTCGCTGTACCCATTGAGTAACTTTCGCCGGGTCGTTGACTCTCTCCCTCGAAAGTCTGCAAGAATAACGCTTGCAGATAAGATGATGGCCAACCCGGCCGTGATCATGAAAGAAAGGAGAATCTATTGATAACAGTCAATGGAGCCCAGGCAATAGGGGAGCCGAAGCTGTCTTCCACGGATTTCTGTCGCGTGTGCCTGTCAACCTACTCCTTGCCCTGCAACCCCCGAATCGCTGGGGGTGGATTCAGGTGCAGACGTGCAGTTTAATGTCCCCATGGTTGAAGATGTTATAATCGTTTAAGCGGCGTGGCCATGGAATGGAGCAATTACGAACAGCATCAAATTTCAAAAACCGCCCGCATCTCTCTACTTTAAAAAAGCAATTTTGCCTATGACGCCTTGGCATGGTGGGGAGCTATTATTACCCAATTTGTTTCGTATGACATCTACGGACAACACCGATGATGAATTGGGCGGCTCGCGATGAAACGTTGGAAGGGATGTTTGGGCTGCGGGAGCCGCTCATCTTTGACTGGCCAAGATTGTTTGCCTCTGCCACAGTGGCTGCCAACTTGTCGTGGCTCGGTTTTCTGGGAGACAGGGCTGCTTTGGCTGCTAAGCCATACATTGCGGAGGATAGGATTCAGGAATACCGGGATCTGCTCTCTCTCTACCAATCGCAAAGGGAAAAGCTTGGATGATGATCATCACTAGCCACCTTGGCCTTGTTGGAGACGCGCTGTCCCACTGTCTGCCGCCATAGAACCCCGGCAGTTGGTTAGGTCAAACTCCACCAAGCGCTGGAATAGAGGCGCGTCTTGCAACCCTGCAGCTCAGCAACCCTGTCTGTCCACCCAGCTCGGCATCCATCACATTTGAGTTTGCTCGTTTCCTGGGTTGAAGCACGTTTGAGGAGTAGTGTTGCAGGGTTATGGCGGATTACTCGTACATACAAGTACTACAAGCACTGCTATTCCATGCTGGAAGTAGTATTATTATCGACGAGAATCACATGAGGGCAATCTCATCTTCCATCGCATCAGCCCGCCAGCACGCGACCTTCTTGCCGGGCTCCCCTCAAGGATATAATGAATTATGACAGTTCGGCGCCAAGAGCGGAAAGAAGGAGCGGCATGCGCTGCTCCCATTAGCACAGGCATTTGCGGAGCGTTGGCGCTTCATATGCGTATTCTATTATTGTTGTCGCACCACAATGACCCTTGGTGAAATTTGATTTTGGGATTTCCTGCTGATCCAAGTGCCGTGGCTACTGTCAGGCATCCCAATCTGGTTTTATGTTTTGCTTTCAAAGGGGAAAGAAAGGGAAAAAGAAGTTCGTGAACTGTGGCTGTGTCCTCCCTTCCCTTGTCTCACCCCCGTTGTCTTTCTTGAATTTTTAACCCCCAGCTGTCGGTACAGATTGCGGCCGACCATTGACACACTCCACTTATTCGCCTCTACGGAGACAATTGGCCAATCCGACACCAGCCTGCTAAATGCTCTCTGTACATATCCATAGTCACAGGGATGATGACTTGGTTAAAAATCCCAGGAAACAGTTGAAACTTTTGTGATAGAAACATGGGGTGCTTCGTACAGCATACAGAGTGCCGTTGCCACCACTTCGCCTTATGAGCAGGCGGCACAATCTTGCTGTATTAGCAACACATAATTTCTGAGACTCCTGAGACATGACGGCGCGATGCCCGTTGCCATCTGGCTGGATCAATAAGAAGTGAATATCAAGTGTCTCCGTGCTTCTGGACGGAGGCAACAACGCAGTATGAATCAATGTCGTGCAACGGCTATCCTCAATTAGACTCTCGCCTCTCAGCCGAGACCACTGGGAGATCTTTAGCGCTAGTCGCCCGTAATAACGATCGCCGCCCGAGATGCCCTGTCTGTCCGGTTACTATTTTTTTTTTCAAGGGATGAAATCTTGTCCCCTATCTTCATCAAACCAAGCTTAGCGCTAGGGATACACGAGTGATCCACGTGCAGCGCAAACGTGAGCACCCAGACTGAGGGCCCAGCTATTTGGATCGGTCAAAAATGCTTGTCACCAGCGGACATGTCGGGCGATAGCCATTGACGAGAGACGGACGGCCGACGCCGTCAGGGCGCCGACAATCCTCCCTGGTCACCGCGCTGGCCGCGATGCACGACCATCATCTGTACGAGCGAATGGAGCGCCCCCTTTGAGACCTGGAGAACTGCCGGTGGATCGTGGATGCACTTATGCGGGCAAATCGCTACCACCGCTGAACGGTGGCGGAAACCAACAATACCGAATGCAAGCGGACAACAACGAGTGGGCCAGATGGACTGACATGCGTTCCTGTGCTCCTTGATATGCTTCAAGCACAGGTACAACGCGGGCTCCAGAGTCGGCGCGTCCAATTTGCGAGGCTACCAACACAGGATGGAATGGAATGCACGTAGCAGTGTTGTTTGGCGCTCCAGCTGAAGGGTGCTGGTTGGGCACGAGGATTGCACATGGCTTAAATGCCCTTGTCCACAATACCAAGCTCCCCATGTGGTTCACCCAGCCGGACGGTTCGCTGCTGGGCCTCTGAGACTCCAATCTTGCACACATGACCCAAGAGCTTGACAGGTCGTGATGGCCGGGGAAGTGGTCCGGCGAGCGGTGCACCGGAATTGAGTAGCATCTCATGGTCCATGCTCTCTAAATAGCAACGACTCATTTTTATGTGAGCTAGTTGGTGGGATAGCTGAGACATAAAATGGGAAAGCTTAGGAGTTGGAGCTGGCTAATGCGGAAAAGTAACATCATCTCCATACCTAAACCCCCACACATAAGGTGATGCTATATCTCCCCCCTTGCCTCCATCTGCTAACTCTGTCAGTGCCGCGAGCTACCGTAAGGTATCCATGCAGATTTAGCCAAGCTACGGGATCTGTCAGTCGGCGATTGTCTTGTATATCATACCCCCAAGCGGGCTAGCCAGCCATGTTGCCGGTCCCATGTCAGCGGTTTTTGAGGAGGGGGTTTAGGTCCTGCTCTGGCTGAGAATCTCGCTCGGCCGTAGACGGTGACTAGGAGAAGGGAGCCAATACGGGCTGGTGTTGTGTTCCCTTGGTGGAGCGCCTTCCATGTGCACTTCCCTCGTTTCTATTGCCATGCTTCCTCGAAATGGCCCACTGCCCATGTTCGAGGCGAATTTGTCTCAGCTGTACGGAGTAGTAGTTTGAAACCCAGCCAACGACGGTTGTGAGGAAATACGATCCCAACGTGCGGGTATGCTTGGGATACCACTTGGCCGCATCTAAGCCAGCCCTTGTCCTCACATCCACCCCCCCTCTTTCTGTTTATGCCACCTTTGCGGCGGCGCTTCCCGTAGTCGAGTGGCTCGTTATTAGATTGATCCAGGATAATCTGCCAGAGAGTAGCACTTGGGCGCCCCGGGGTTACAGGCTTATATTCCTCTGCATGCCTTGTCTTGCATGATATTATCGAGATCAATCTTGTCGAGCAGTCCCTCTAGTCCGCCATGATCGTCCTTCCTAGACCTTCTATGGCTCCGAGTCTGGGAGCCCCTAGTGCTCACAGCGCAAACATTGAATCTTCTAGCTCACGATTCATCCACCACTATCCTCCTTACCACAACTACCAGCATCAACGCCAACCTCTTGACCTCTATCATCACACTCAGCCCCAGATGGACCATCAACATCAGCATCAGCATCAGCACCAACATCAGCATCATCACCGGCATAATCACCCACACCGACAGGACCAGCAGCTCCCAAGGCAAACGCAACAACTCCCACAACAGCACCAGCAGTATCATTCCCCGCAGCTTCATCAATCCTCCCACCACCGGCAGCACTCGCGAACCATGCCCTCCCTGATCGAACGTTTACCACAAGAACTCCAGAAAGCAGTCTTTTCTCACCTGGACTACCAATCCCTCATTCATCTGTCTACTATGAACCGATACTTTTATCAAACCATAGACCCTCAGAGGATGGCTGATCCAGCAGACAAGGCACAATTCGTAATGAGAGCTGCGAAAGACTTCCCACAGCACCGCCCTAGCGAAAAGGGGCATGACTACAAGCCTGGCAACTTCGAGTGCTACATTTGCTTCCGCGTGCGATCGCCAGATCATTTTGACATGCTGCAGCCCCAGTCCGTCTACGTCGATGTCCATGGACACATTGTCCGTGATCGAGAGCCAGACTCACGGTCGGATAAGCAAATCATGCTTCGGCGCTTCTGCATTTCGTGTGGCGTGGAAACAGGCATTCACGCCCCGTTCGATTGTCTTACTACAAGGACGGGACGCGATCTCTGGGTCTGTAACTGCAGGAAAGTCTGGTCCAAACCTGGCTGCCTGCGGTGCCCCGACTGCCAAGGCGACTGTCCTCTTCGACCAAGGAGAAAGCTGGGTGTGGATCGTGCATGAGCTGTGATTCATCGGTCGCCGCCCATATGGGCTGGAACTGTGCTTATGCCTCTCTGACCAAGGTCGCTTTTGAAGGCGGGCATATTCGCTGATCTGGGTATTTAGAATAATAGCAATGAGTGTGAATAAATTCTCGGACGAGAAATAATAACGGCCTAGTGGATTGGGTATTTCGCGGTAGCAGCGTTACACGAGACGGGAATGGGTACAAGGAGCAACTATGCATTGCTGGCGTCTTGGGTGGCATAGGATATGGGAGCATGAGATTGGCGGTTCGGAGGTCATTATAAAGGCGCTATTTGGGTAATTCGTATCAAGGGAAAGCCATCATTTACCAAAGTTAATATACTTTACCATCCCATATCATCCTCCAATATCATGGTAGATTCTTTGAACACAGTGAATGCTTATCTTGGCGATGCTACTTTTGAGTGGCAAACGGCGGTGTGGACACTGCTTCTAGTTACACGATGGTTACAGATTGAGGGCATCTCTATCGGTTTGGTGAGTGATTGACCACCACAAATGTGCATGCCTCTGATTTGGTGTTTATCTTTTTATTTTCATCTTAAGGATTGATTGATTGCTCCTGAATAGTGACTCTCTTCGGCTGTCCCGTGATTTAGAAAACGTGACCGGATGAGGCGAGCAAACGGGCTTTCTATTTAAACAGCAAAACATGTGTCTCCTTCACTTCTTTGTTAATCAGCTCCTTGACCTTGACCCTAAAATCAATTTTATTATTAATGCCCTACGGACTTTCATTCTCTTAACTTTTGATGCTCTCTCTTATTGATTAATTTTTTGATCACTTTCTCGATTCATACCTGGCTCAGATCGCATGGCCTGCAGCAAATGACGTGAGATTCCCCATTTGTCTTTAACTGAAATCACCAATTATATATTTATACACCAGCACCATGGCGTGTTCTTTGACCGTTGAGGCTCTCTTGCATCCATGGTCAGGCCGGCTCGACATCGCCTCTCGTTTGTCCATATCCACGCACAAATATGCCACCATCAGCAATTCACAAGTGAAATCTGTGCGAAATTTATCGATGACAATGCGGAAGAAGAGGAAGCACAAAAGCTTATCAATTGACCCCTCGTGGGTACTTGACGACCAGGGAGGAAGTCATGATTTCGTCTCAGGAAGATCCACTGAGGAAGAAGAGGGTACTAGGTTGTTCTAAACATCTTTCTATACTCTCACCTCAGTAAAAAAAAAAAAAAACAGGGCTGATAAAGATTCGCAGTATGATGGAGTCACAGGATGAGACGTCAGGCTCTGATGACGAGCCTTGCGAATGCTTACACGTCATGAACGAAACCCCACCTCCTGATGCGAATAGCGAGCTGGAAGAAGACGCAGATAAACACACAAATCTCCGCCCAGAGACACCCAACATTACAGAGGAGGCGTTGGTTCCTCCTCTGACGCGCAAGATGTCGCCCGGCCCAATGTATCACAATGAATACTTTGAAGTTGCCGAGTCCAGCGTTGCTGGCTGGGGAGCTTTTGCTGTAAGAGACCTTGCGAAAGGAGATGTCATCTTGAGGGAAATTCCTCTGTTCGTGGCTGAAACTGATAATGTCTTTCACGAATTTTACAAACTTGACAAGGATGCCATGGATGTAGCGTTGAGTCTCCATTCGCATGGGCTCATTAAGGGAGGCACGCCCAAAATCATCGGAATTTGGCAAACTAACTGGCAAGTTTGAAGCGTCTCCATCAATCTCACATATCAATCAACTAACAGCCGTTTAGTTTCGCTGTTACTCACCACATGGCCGGCTTGTTCCCCATCGCCGCTCGCTTCAACCATGCTTGTTATCCAGCTAACAATGTCGACTACCAATTTGACCATGACAACAACGCACTGACGATGATGGCACGAGAGGATATTGCTGCTGGCCAAGAACTCACGATTTCATATGGGAAGAATCTGAGCCCACTGCTTCTATACTTGTGCTATGGGTTCAGATGTAGCTGTGGAAGCTGTAAGGGGCTGAACGATGAGGAGGTGGCAATTTTTACTATGCAGTGGTAATTAATTTAATGCAATAAATATCCATTGAGGCAGTTGTTTAATAGTATTTGCATACTCAATTTAATCTGTTTGATCGAGCACACTCTCAGACTGCTTCATCGTAACATGGCTCTAATTCATCAGGATAACCTACTGTTCTATCCTGGGAGAGAGCTTGTAGCAAAAGTGTGAAGGATCGGACTCCATTGCTCCCGGTAGTCCTCCACCTACATGAAGCAACCTAATATTTTGGTGCAAAAAATGCTCTAGGCGACACCGATGTTCTAAATCCTGGCACCCCTGCCTCTCCTAACAAGGACGGCCTGGTCGTGAAACCGCCCTGCGATAATGCTGTGCTGCCTGGCATGGCGTGTTGCCTATTTGCGGTCTTACTACGACCATGGCCTCTTTGATGAAATTTGAGCTGCTGGTCTACCGAGATTAATTTGTTGTTGACATAGACTTTCTACATAGTGAATGATGGGAAAAAGCTGATGGCTACCTAAATATTCTCGATCAATATAGTTGAGCATGCCATGACTGATATGGAGAAAGTCAATATGGAATTAGAGAGGCGGAAATGCATGTATCTCCTGCGCAGTTGCTTTTCAGAAGCGAGTTATGCGCTGGTATATCTGGACGAGCTGCTTCGACATCTGTTATTATCTCCGCGACAAGTGGGATAAATCTGATGGCTGTTAGACAGTTGGTCTACGCCGAGGACAATTGAAGTAGCTATCAATAGCATTTCCCTTTCTTTCTCTGTCTCTCAACTCCCCTTTGACCACCAATCCCCGTGTAGCTGTCGATTTTCTTCTTTTCTCACTAAACAGATCGTCTAGTCTTGATATTCTCGAGGCCACAGTGGCCTCAGAGAGAAGAAATAACCATATCAAGTTACAAAGATCCCAAGTCGCGTTAGGCTATTATGGCGTGAGAGTATTCCGAAGTCGTCCAATTGGCTATTCTAGCAGAGAAGGCAACTCTGGCGATGTGAGCTACATCCAAGTGTGGTTACGTTGGATAATATGGATAGTATAGACATCCTTTGCATATGCCAAAGAATGGCACTCTCACATTTGACGCTGTATTTGAACTTTCAATTTCTACAGGGCATAGTATCAAGAATAATTCCCGTACTGTCCGTCCCGAAATGGTTGGCTGTAGTTTTGGTCTTTTACGTACTAGTTGGAATTTCGTCTCGCAAGTATGCACGTAAGTTGCCTTGGAACGGCCTGTCAGTGGCGCCAAGTTGATGTGCTGAGATGCTCGAGGGCAGAACTGGCAGCATATACACTTCAATGCGACAGACCAGAGCGATTCCATCTTCTTTTTTTCTTAGATTTTGTATGCTTCATCTCCGCCAAAATCCTCCCCAGGGTTTGATGAAAGGCAACCGGGGACTACTTGTGCTCTTTAATACCCGCTAAGACTGAATAAGTAGCTGAAAGTCGAGAACCGCTTTAGTGTCATGTAGCTCCCTGGATCCCGGCGTCCATAGCGTGATCAACGCGGAAGCTTAATGGGAATACCAGCGGCGCGACTGAGCGAATCATTCATTCCTCTCTACTTCCTCTGCTATCGGCCAATTGCCTTTCTTGATTTAATTAGAATACACTCGATTGCCAGAGTCTCAAAAAGCAAACTGTCTGCCCATAATGTATCGCCTGCTCTCGTCTATAGCGCCGCTGCTATTGCCCGCGAGCGTCTATGCACAGCAATTCGCCGCTTATGGTGGCATCCAGAGTCCCTTCTGGGCTCACGCCAAAGGTGTCATTGGTGAGATTGATTTATCGACATATGAGTTCTCTGGTATTGGTACCTATGGACAGGTTCCCTCTGAAAACTGCTTTGTCAAGGACGATTCGTTAGAACACAGATACGACATTGCGATATTGGGAGCCGGTTTCGACACGGTTTGTATTGTTACCACGCTATTTGAGTGATGCTTTCGACTAAATTGTTCGATCCAGGGAACAACGGGTCGCGCAGGTGCTCGAGATGGCCCAGCTGCTATCCGAAGTGCTAGCCAGCGTAAGGCGTATGGCTATAGTATTTATACCGGTAAGAGGTTTCTCTGTACTTCTCTATTTATCCAAGTGGAAACAGTTAGATAACAAATCATCTTTCGCTTCAGGTCGTGATCCACTTCATGACTGGGCCAGGGTAGTTGATTGCTTTGATGCTCCATTAACTAGGCTTGACAACCGTGTTGCGCTCAAGACACTTGAACAAGCTCACAAAGCCATTTCGGGGAGACCAGCAGCCCATTCAGATGAATCTACCATTCCGAGAATAGTGACGCTGGGAGGTGATCATACGACAACTCTGTCAGCGCTGCGCTCTACGTATAAGCGGTGGGGCCCAGTTTCAGTCATTCATTTCGACAGCCATATCGGTGAGTTTTGGAATTACCTCAGCTTCATAGGCTTTGAGTCGCTGAACATTGGCACAGATACGTGGGATCCAGCAGTGTTAGGTATGAAGCATTATCATGTCCCTACAACCCAAACGTCACGCCGATGATACTGACTTTAAATAAGGCGGCGGTATATCAGAATATGCGTAAGACAGGTAGCAATGCGGCAGGCTTCTTATTGACACTAATGTTCTCCAGAGGGTTGAACCATGGCACATTTCTGCACATAGCCCACGAAGAGGTATAAAATTACATGAGTATTGCAAGTCAATTCAAAACGATAGTAACTTGCTTCATCCTGCAGAACCTCATTCTCAACACCTCGATCCATGCCGGTATTCGCGCCCCATTGACCCGTCGAAAAGCGGATCTACGAAATGATGCTCGATGCGGCTTTGAAATAATTACTGCCCGAGAGGTCGATACCAACGGAACCGCAGCCATAATTGATAAGATCCGCCAACGCGTTGGAGATACAAACACATATGTGTCTGTTGATATTGACGTCCTTGATCCGAGTTACGGCCCAGGTATGAGGGGTTCACCAATTATAGACTTGCTTGTTGTTGATCTTGGTTGCTAACGAACAAATAGGCACTGGTACTCCAGAGCCTGGCGGTTGGAGCACTCGCGAGCTGCTAACCATTCTAGCCGGATTGGAAGGTCTTAATATCATTGGAGGGGATGTAGTTGAAGTGGCACCGGCATACGATACTAATGGCGAGATTACTGCCCTTGCCGCTGTGGAAATTGTTCATACCATCCTTGAGTTGATGGTTGCGAAGCCGGTCAAGGCGCCCGGGGACGAATGAGGCATCTACGTCTTGGGCTCACTAAGAGACAGGATATCTATCGATAGAATTTATATCTACAACCTGGAGAAATCCTACTTTAATGTCAATTCAGTGATTGCAGAACATGAAAGGCGCAGTGGTCCCAAGCAACAAAATGCCATATGCGAGTTTCTCTCTCCAACATGGCACATCACTTCCCAGAGTATCAATTTAGATTCAAATCATTTCCCAAAAAGCGTCAGCAAGAAGAATATGACGCCAGGAAGAGATATTGCTTAGCGTTGCGTTGAGCAGAGTAAACGTAGGAACACTATGGCGATCCCGGCGCGTCTGCCTTGCGAGACTCTCTACGTTTAAAACTTGCCAAAAGAAGGAAATGGATGAGTTTCATAGTCGATTTCCTTTCTCAATTAGCATATCATTATCCAATGCAACTACGCCTTGGCTACCTCTTGACTCAGCCCCCCGCCTATGACTCCTCGCCGCCAGATTAAAAAATACCCGACATCTTCAGTGTCAGCAACCGGGGCACCAATCAGATTCGCTCGAATGCACCTAATGGACATTTGAAATCTGACGACGGGCGTACATATGCATTTCTCCATGCATCAAAAAAGATGAGACGTGATTCCAGGCTCTGCTGCTCCATCTATTGCCCACATACGCAGACTCATAATCCGATTGATAAAATATGAGCCCTACGAATAATACTTCTTCATTCGTACAATACAACTGCGCTATTGACGGCGTATGCAAGTGCACTGCCTCTTGCATGAACTATATAGATATATGCTTGATACCTAGATCTAGAAGCTCGAACTTGAAATACCATTCTCTTATAGTTTTCGATTCATCTAACTCATCAAATCATCAGATTCCAACTGTTTACTTACTGCATTAGCATTCCAAAGCAATGCCGGCTTAACCACCATGGCCTTTACAAACAAACTCATCTATAACCATCTCCCCACAGCAGTAACCACTTGGTCGCAGGAAACATCAGGAGACCTAAACGAAGAAACGTTCCAATTCCAGTTCTCCAACTTCACCTTCCAGCTATGCCTCTCTCTCGACCATCAGCACTTCCTGTCAAGTCGAGTCCTCGATACCAACAGCTCCATACCTCGCCGTATCCTTGATCCCCTGCGGCAAAACGTCCGCTCAATCTTCCTCACACTTTACAAGGAAGAAGATGAATCATCCCGTGTCAAAGAAGGTGATCTGCAGGTCGCCATTCTGCAGGCCTTGGAGCATCTATCAGAGTACCGCGACGAAGTAAAATATCAAACCGGCGCGAACAAGACAGTCTCCACGCCCAACAAGGGCTTCTCTGCCTCTGAAATCTCCAGCTGGGAAGATGTCGTCTCCAATCCCATCGGCCTTGACGTTTCCACCATTCGCGATACCGCCTCTTTCCTCCTCGGCATGACGCCGGAACAAATTGCTCAGCAGATTCCCAAGGTGTGGAGGATAATACACATGGAATCTATCATACGGGAGGACCTCCTCAAGCGTTTCACTAGATATCAAGCACGGCTCCGGGAATTCCTCCCGAACCAGCCCAACCTACGCAAAAAGCTTCCGCCACATTCTTCTCTCGATGGTCGCTACCGCTCTACTCTCTCAATCGAAGATGTCGTGGAAGACATGGTAAAGCCAAGGGTTACCTTCCACGGCACAAGCCTCCGCTCAGTCCGCTCCATCATCCGAAACGGCCTCCTACTTCCCGGCCAGATGATTGATGGCAAGCGCGTAGAATCGCCTCGCTCCGGCATAGCTTTCAACCGCGGCATCTACTCCTCCCAATCTGCGTCATACGCCATGTCCTACGCCAGCGGCCAGCAAGAACTGACGCCGATTGGCGCGCTGCCCAGCATGCGGCTGTTTGTATGTGCCACCGTCATGGGTCGGACATATGTCAACAGGCCCGGCAGTAAGCTGGGATCGGTTCACGGCCCTCTTATCAACGGCTTCGAGTCTCATTTCGACGGCAGATTCGAATACATCACTTACGAACCACGAGCCATACTTCCCTGTTTCGTGATTCACCTAGATTTCGGGAGCGAGGCGGCCTTGCAAGCCATTAGAACCGCGCAACTCAATCCCACCGCCGCTTTCCAAGAAGACCAGTCTGCGAACAGGCAAACAACGGCGGGGGCCTCCCGTCACCAACACGTGGAGGACGAATCGGCGGGAGACCGCAAGCGCCGACAGCTCGCCCTCAAAGCCGCGGCCATGAAGTGGTTTCCCTATGGGTTCGGCACCGCCACGGGGACAAACTTCGTCATCGAAGATATTGGGGAAGTGTCAGAAGACGAGGAGGACTTTGGAGTTTGGCAAGCCGAGCGCCATGCGTATGAGCCGAGGGATGAGTGGCTCGGTAGTTGGGGCCCCGAGTCCTTGGGGTGGGATGAAGAGGAGGGAAATATGGATAAGGAATTGTTCCTTGATAGCTACCAGAGAGAAAGAGAAGTGCACGTACAAAGAAGTAAAAAAGATGATCGGAAGACAGACTGACTAGGGAATACACACATCAAAACAAAGTCAGAATGCAAAGGAGTGTTTGAGTGAAACGTGAAAAGTGAAACATTGTAAATTATTGCCGCTTTCGTAACATGAACGGTTTATTTCCAAACCCCAAGATTCTAGAATAGCTGATCCCCAACGCCGTATAACCATGCTCGCTTCACTCAGACAATTTTTAATCCCAGTACCTGATATCTCCATCCAGACCTGCCGTAACAACCTTGCTGGTCTCCTGTGGATGCCACTGCACACATGTCACAGCCTGGTTGCCCGCCTTCAATTTGTGGTACATCTTGCATGTCTTCCAGTCCCAGAAGCAGACGTAGCCAGCCTGGTCGCCTGAGGCGAGGAATTGACCGTCAGGGCTGCAGTCCAAGTCAATCGCCAGACCAGCATTATTGTGACCCCGATAACTCTTCTTCCTGTTCTGGCGGAACTTGTCGTTGGCGCCGTAGACGAGAATCTGGTTATCTGAGCTCTGGTAGGCAACGTATTTGCCAGACGGGTGCAGTGCTGCCCTAGTCATTGGGTACATGTCCGGTTCGGCGATGTACTTGATAGGCACAGGGATGTTGTAGTCCCATGCACGGAGTGACTTGTCATCAGACGTCGTCATGAAGCGGCGGTTATTATCAACAAAGACGATGGTGTTGATGGCAGCCAAGTGATGGTCGTACTCCTGAACCACCTCGCTTGGCGTGCGGATGTCAAACTGCACAATTTTCTTATCCGACATGCCGGCCAAGAACTCATTCGAGTGCTCCGGATCAGGGTTGAATTTGACAACGTGCGGTGTCTTGCCGGTTGTAAACTTGTTGATGCAGACACCCTTCTCCGTGTCCCAGAGTTTGATCATGCGATCATATGAAGCAGACAAGAATTGGGTTCCCGAGCTGTTGAAGCAAATATCGGACAGCGACTTGGAATGACCAGAATAGGTCCGTAGCAGTTCCCTGTCGTGGTATACGTCGCGAATCTTGACAGTTGTGTCTGCACCAGCCGATAGAAGCAAGTGTCCTGATCTTGGGATAAACCGCAGCGCCGTGACAGCCCCTGAATGGTCTTTCCAGCCATGAATCTGTTTCTTTGGGATAAAGTTGGTAACGCTTCCGACCTCCTTGCGCAAGTCGACGTCCAGATCCTGCGGGACATGCATATATGTTCTGCCCTGGTAATCGTACTCCTGAGAGCCGTGGAAAGTCGTAGTCTCCTCTCCCATCTCCTCAACTTCCTTGCGTCGAGTGAGAGCACCCGCAGGTGCCTGCAAGACAGTCCCGCTCTCCACAACATCGTCCTCTTCCTCTTCTATGACCTCGTATTCTTCGTCGCTCGCCAGCTCTTCATCTTCGCCAACGACCTCGTACTCGTCCTTTCTAAACTTCGCCCAGGGCCCAACATATGCGCCAGCTCCTTCGGCAATAGTGGCGTCACCTTTCTTCTCTCGGCCGGCCCGTATCCTCGCCGCCTCTACCTTGAGATCTGCGCCGCTTTGGTACTGCCGCTCCGGTCCGCCTTTCCTCTCAATGGCTCTATGCTTGCTTCGAAAAGTATGCTCGCTCACAAAAGTCTCCTCCGCATGGCCAGTAAGAATATTCTTGCGCTTGAGAGCGTTCGTTTCGTCCTTGAACGGGTTTGATGGGCCGGCCTTGGGCCGTGAAAGATCTTCAGCAGTGTAAGGGACGACGGCATGATCTGGTTCAGCCTGTTGGCGCACCACGAGGGCATCTTGCGGCGCCATATTCGGCGGGTACTCTCCAAAGTCCGCCATATTTTCGGTTTTTGCGACAAGCCGCCGCAATTGCAGTTATATTTTTGGCATGCGAGCGGGAGTCGGGTAGTTTGACTGACAAGATCGCGGCGCGTCTTACGCAGAATCTGGGTCACGTGATATGGCCATGGCAGATCGAGTTTGCCCATCTCAAGCTACCTAAGCAAGCTATGACGATTGCTGGGACGCCATGAGGGGGAGGGGGGGCAGAATGCATGCCGTAGATATTTTCACCCCATGTACGCCGTAGGATATGTGCGCAAGCAGTGCATATCACGATTAGCTATATTAACTGTTTCACCTAGATCGCGTCCTCCAGACATTCAAGATTTATAATTACTCCATCAGACTACCTCGAACAATTAACTAGTCCTCCTGCAAAAGGTAAGGAAAGCAGGAGGTCGTACAACCCAAGTCGCGAAACTCATCTCTCTGAGGAAGAGAGAAAATGATCGCTCTAGGTAAAAAAAGCTCCAAACGCCAGTGTGTCACCAGACGCTGTGCTCAAAGCCACAGGTGAAGCCTGTTTCCTCTCAGCCACGTCACCGCTTCACCTGCTCCATCGTAGTTCTAAACATTAAACGGCCCATTTCCCATGCTTGTCTTGCCCTACCGGCCCCTTGTCAGAGCTCCGTCATGTTTAGTTTATCGGTCCTGCCAGAGATATTGGTATCGTATGGTGGGTTAGGGTAGTTTCGTCAATCCGCCGACATGGTTTACGAAGACTCATCACGGATGAGAGCAACGATCATGCTATACAGGTAGAAGAAGAACATGATCAAGTGGAAGGCAAGCTTGATGAACGATTCCTGCCAAGCTGTTAGAGACGTGTGGCTGAGAGCTGGGATCTTGCGGCGCAGAATGACGTACCTTCTTGTGGACGTTCAGCTTTCGGAAGATCTCGGTGGCATCAAGCAGATGTGTGTTATCAACGATCCTGGTGATTGCTAGTCAGTAAAAAAAATCTTTTTGCGGCAATAATTCAGCTCTAGGGCGACTTACTTCTTGATGTTGTAGCCAAGGAGAGGCAGGTTGAGAACAAGGGCAACCCAGTACCCGTTGATCAAGAACAAAAAGGTCAGGAAGCCATGAACGGCAGCTTCGGGGATAATGTAGGCATTAAGCCGGTTGCAGAGGTCGATGGGGTTGATGTAGTCGCTATTAAAAGACGAGTCAGCCATGTACGGAGACAAAATGGTAAAAGCTCCATTGGTAAGACACATTTCTTGCGCGCATGTGTCGGCCGTCCAGAGCTATTGGAGGAGGCGTCATACCATTCCAGATCGCTGTACATGATGGTGAAAAACACCTGAAGGAACAGGTTGACGGCGTTGATCAACACCGCCAACAGGAACAGCCACGCTTCTCCAGACATCATGTCCTTTTCTCCGAGGGTACCAGCTAAAGGTTTTGTCGGTTGGAAGAAGAAAGAAGAAGAAGCAACAGCAGAAATGCTTCCTATCGGCTAGCGGGTTGGCAGTTGGACAAGCTCCGTCACGAGCTTCGACTCCGGCGCAGAATGGACAAGGTTGGCGCGGCGTGCAGAAGGGAGGGGGGGAACTGCTCGATTAGTGGGGGGTTCGCGAGAAAGCTTGTAGCGGTAATGGGCGAGAGCCTGGAAGCTTACGGAAACGGTGACGGCAGAAAGCAATGCTGTGAGCGCAGAAAGATGCGAGGTGGCCTCAAGCGTCACGGGCTGCGGCGAATGATGCGACGAGTGGTGGAGAGGGAGGGAGAGGGACTCAGGTTTGTGGGCGAAAGACAAAAACCTGGTGGTGACCTCGACTGGTATTAGTGGCGATACCTGGGGAAGATTTTGGCTCCAGAAAGCACCACGGCCAGCCAACCAGTCCCAATCTGCGGTCCCGTGCTCGGCTGAAATGCCAGTGGGGAATTCAGCGGTTCGCCAGCACTAACGAGCACTATAGAGCGTTGGATGCACTGATAGTGATAGCTATGGGGGGGCGATTACAGAAGGGCTTTATTAACGACTCAGTTCATACTTCACAGAGAGGGTACATTTGCCTTGAGAACTTGCTTGGGGGCTCCTCATAGAGGCGGCTTTGCTCTTCCTTCTAACCGGTCCTTCAATCAGCAGACTTGCATAGTTGCAAATGTCCAGCCGAGCCTTACTGTTTTCAGCAGCATCCTACGGAGGAGCGCAATCACACAGCAGAGGGTGCCAATGATCGGGCGGTTTTGGGACAAGCAATTTTCATGTGAATTCACCGATGCAAGGGCAGACACGCAACCCCACAGGTACCTCTACACAACACCTTATCTCGAGGTAGCACAATCCGCTCACAAACATGTGCCAAGTGTTACAGCTCCTGTCTCAGAGCTTTAAAGATCTTACATTTCCCAAATCTTAAAGACGGGGTGACCAAAAATCCCCTTCCTGCACAAATCATGTAGGTGATAGCATCAATATTCGTACGTCGTGACACAACAGTGGCTCTTGTAGCAGAGAAAAGCGACTCTATTCACTCGCAGCACAGACAACGACGTCAGGACCCTATTGCTAAAACTCTAGGATGCCGCATCATACAATACGCTACATAACGGTGGTATCAAATCACTTGGTCGGAACTATACATTGATCGTACATTGCCAGACATATTCTCAAGCTGTCGCTCCATCTACCTTCTTCTCCGGCATGGGAATTGGCCCTCCTGGTGAGTCGGCCGTTCGTGCCGTCAGAATTTCGCAGCCGTCTTCGGTAACGAGGAGCGTGTGCTCTGCAGAGCAAGTTAGTGGCTTGTCTCATATGCAACAGGCCCCCCCAAGGAACCAAAACTTACCAAACTGAGCTGTTCGCTTTCCGTCTATCGTTGTGCTAGTCCAGTTATCAGGCCATGTAATATCCCTGTACTTGCCGAGGGCAATCATGGGCTCAATGGTAAAGGTCATTCCGGGTTTACATTCGCCAACAGCCTTGTTCTTGGCGTAATGCGGGACGTTTGGTGGGCAGTGGAAGAGCTTCCCGACGCCGTGGCCGCAGTACGTCCTGATGACACTGCAGTCCTTTTGCTTTGCGACCTTTTCGATGATGTTTCCAAACTCTCGTATCAGGACACCTGGTTTGACGGCCTTGATTGCCTCATCAAGAGACTCACGTGCCGCCTCCACCACCCTCACGCTATCGGGATCAGCCTTGGCCCTGTCGCCAATGTAGTATGTCTCATTGAGATCGGCGTGATATCCGCCGTGGTACAAGCTGATGTCGATGTTGAGGATATCACCGTCGAGCAGGATCCGCTGATCGGGAATGCCGTGGCAGATGACCTCGTTGACGGATGTGCAGCAAGACTTGGGGAAGTGGTTGTAATTCAGAGGCGAGGGATATGACTAGATGTCCAACAATACGTCAATGGCATTGCCCCATTTCCCGCGCAGATACCCGTCATCATCACCACTCACCTCTCGCTCTATGCAAGCCTTGTGGACGAGCTCATCGATGTAGTCAGTCGTAACGCCGGGCTTGGCCGCAGCGGCAGCAAGGTCGAGGACCTCGCGGGCCAGCTTGCAGACCTTGCGCATCGCAGCAATACCTTTCGCATCGTGGATATCGATCTTGTTGCGGTTGACCAGAGACCGGCTGTATTTGGGGTCGCCATCCTGCCACCAGGTGGGATGAGGAATCGACTTGGGAATGGTGCGATGCTCGGATAGAGGGTAGACGGGGCGTAGCGGGCCGGCGAAGGGGAAGCTCGGGAAGGGATTGTAGTAGCCGGTGACTGGATCTGGTAAGATTGCTTTCGGAGGAATGAAGTGGTGGAGGATATTACTTTGCGTCTTGTGCATGCTCTTATGGTCGCTCTACGTACGCGGGGTCAGCCTTTTATACCAAGTTTCCGCGGCTTGGGACTGAGCTGCTCGCAAAAAGGCCGTCCATACATACCCAGTTTCTCTTGAAGCAGTCCTGGGCGCAGAAGAAGCTGTCCTTGATGCCAAGCTTCAAGCATGTCGGGCACTGCAGAGCTCCAGCCTCGTTATCACAGTCTGCGCCCAGACACTTCTTCTTGGTGGGAGGTTCGGAGGCCATGGTGAAGATTAGGGGCCAGTGGAGGATATATGGATGAGAAGTTACGAGGACACCGCACGAGCTGCTGCTGTAAAGGAATACAGCTGTCGTAGAGAGGTGGATAACAATATGAAAATAAAAAAAATGTTGCAACGGTTTGGGCCGGCTTGCGACTACGATACGACCAATATGGGAAGGGCTCGAAATTCTAATCGCAGCACTGACACAACATGTGCGAAGTACCTCTGTACCTTCCCATGTGCTGCGGCTGCGCTGTTGCTCAGGTACGGAGGTACATGGACGTGCATCGCAGGGCGTGGCGGAAAAGCTCCGCTACAGATTTTTTTTCTCTGAGGTTCTTTTTGACATGGACTTAAACTGGCGCCAGGCCATGCTTCTCTCCGAATCTCCCTCACAAAAAGCCACTAAGGACTAAACGACAGCCCTTACAGAGTGCTAAAGAATTATGCCACACCACTGGCTACCGGAGCACAAGTGTGGCTTGGTCTACGCAGCTTTTAGTATGATGTGATCAGACGGCTATTACTCGTATGGTTTTGATTAACTTGGCATACACGGAAGATGCCATAATGTTTCGCCCCTTCGGCCGGAGCAAGGGCTTCTTATAGCTCCAAAGCTCCCGGCCGTCCTATTCTTCCTCCCTCATAAAAAAGACTCGTGAAGTTTCTAGACAAGAGGAGTTGCTCAGCCCAGGGATCGATGGCGGACACTAAGATTGTTGTCGTTGGCGCTGGCCCCGTCGGATCCTTGGCGGCGCTCTATGCCGCCAAGCGAGGATACCAAGTCGAAGTCTATGAGTTGCGGCCGGGTAAGTGAAACTATAATTTTTTTCTTCTATCGTGAGTCCGACGCCTCCGACCTCGGTCTGGTGTTGTTGTTGTACTCTTACCGTATTTTTCTATGGATTTTTTTTCCCGCGCGAGTATTTGACAATTTTTTGCAACAACTCTACTTAATCAACAATGGCGTTGTGTTGCTGTTTCTTTCCTCTTACTCATGGGTTTTCCTTGTCTTTGTCACATGTTGTCAACCCAGTTCCGCTAACCGGTGCCAGATCTTCGCGATCCGAGCATCGTACCACTCAACTTCACAAAGTCTATTAATCTGGCTCTTTCTGAACGAGGAATCCATGCTATGCAACAGTCTGGAGAACCAAAACTTGTTGACCATGTAATGTCCGCAACTATTCCTATGCGAGGACGAATGATCCACGGGCAATCACCAGATGGAAGCCTATATGAGCACTCTCAAAACTACGGTGTGAACGGACAGGTGAGGAATCTTTACAGTCAACCGCCCTTGACTCATGTCTTATTTCCTTTCACTCATTCTCTCTCCTAAACACTTGCAAGCCCCTTATTAAACACCGCCGTTATGATAAGGCTTTGCTAACCAACATAGGCAATTAATGCTATCGACCGAGGAGCCCTCAACTCGCGACTGCTTGACATCCTCGATGCCATGCCCAATGTCAAGTTGTTCTTCAACCACAAACTCACTGGAGCGGATTTCAAAGCCTGCAAGGCTTGGTTTGAAGCCCGCGACAAAGACTATGTTCCCAATGGACGTCCCAGAGAAATCGAGATCACTTTTGATCTCATGATTGGAGCAGATGGTGCCCATTCTGCTGTTCGCTACCACCTGATG
This sequence comes from Trichoderma brevicompactum, assembly GCA_003012085.1. Lineage (NCBI taxonomy): Eukaryota > Fungi > Ascomycota > Sordariomycetes > Hypocreales > Hypocreaceae > Trichoderma > Trichoderma brevicompactum. The sequence continues at coordinate 26,628 of PXNZ01000323.1, read as the reverse complement.
AAGTTCACCAGAATGGACTACCAGCAAGAGTACATTGACACTCTGTGGTGCGAATTTCACTTGCCTCCTCGTGCCGTGGACGAGAACGAAAAGGATCCCAACGCAAAGTTCCGAATTTCGCCGAACCACCTGCATATCTGGCCTGGAAAGGACTTCATGTTCATTGCCATCCCAAGTGAGGTAGGGCTTCCCGCTTACAAATACTCATGGAGATGATGACACAATTACTAATGTGTATTCCAGGATGGTTCTTTCACCTGTACTCTCTTCATACCCAGCGGTGAGATTTCTGAGCTAGAGAGAGATCCGTCCACCGTTCCAGCTTTCTTCGACAAACACTTTCCCGGAGTCACCGCCTTGATACCAGGGCCAGATCTTATCAAGTCCTTTGAGACAAACCCTCACCTGCCGCTGATCAGCCTCAAGTGCAAGCCGTATCACCATGGCTCCGCTGGAGTCATTGTCGGCGACGCTGCCCACGCTATGGTGCCCTTCTATGGCCAGGGCATGAATGCTGGCATGGAGGATGTTCGCATCCTGTTTTCCATTCTCGATAAGCACACGAACCTCGAGGAGAGCAACAGCCCCGATGGAGAGCTCATCAACTCTGCCGCGACATCGGCCTTCCAGCGCTCTCTCGCGTTGGCAGAGTACTCGGCAGTTCGAGCAGAGGATGCATATGCCATCAACAACTTGGCACTGCAAAACTACGTTGAGATGAGGTCATCTGTCCTGTCAAGGCGATACAGACTACGCAAGTTCCTCGAAGAGTTTATGAGTGTGCATTTCCCATCTTTCGGCTGGCAGACCAAGTACTCGAGAGTCAGCTTCGGCAACGAGGGATACGCAGACGTTGTCCGCAAGAGCGATCGCCAGGGCCAGGTACTGGTGCAGAGTTTCATTGCACTCGTATCGAGCCCGGTTGTACTGACGGCCATTATCCTGGCATACCGGCGCCGCGGGTCTCTCCTAGGCTTTGTACGTGGGCTTTTCGGTTGGAATTAATACCGATAATGAAGCTCGTGCAAGGGGAGACTGAAGCCGTTTTTTTGCCATTTAGGCATGTTTGTGCGCCTGAAATACGGCATTTCATGTTTTAATCGTTTGGCAAACAGAAATGGACGGGCGTGAAAGAGAATGAAACCGGAGGCAGCGTCAAATTTCTACCATGCCTATGTCGCATGGGACTGATACAGCGAATTGAACATTTACGAGGGACTCGTAGAATTGGAAGAAAATTTATGGGAGGCATAGTTTGATACAAGCGAAGAATTAGATGCATCTACGCCTATCAATATAGTAATTTTTTCAGTCTATTGAACAACAGACAATAGTTACGTGTATTATACTGCCAAAAAATACTGTAAAGAGTCTAATGTGTGTGACTGGCTACTACAACTAGGCGGCTTAGTCACCCATCTCCAAATTTTTGACAAGGCCCGTTTCCAAGCACTAGCACCACCCATATCGAACAATCGCGACAGCCTCCAAAAAAAAAGAGAACCCCCATTCCACTCATTTGCCAAACAACGACGGCCGTGCGGAGCGCAATCAGCGAGGACTCGTCTCTCCAAAGGCTCAGTTACTAGGAAGGGCGATTGGCCAGTCAGGGGTGCCCTGCAAACGATGCGCTGTAAGCCACAAACGATGTCGAATCCCCGAAACATCAAGAACCCATCTAACCGGGAAATATCCTCACAGAAAACATCCCCAGCGCCAAAATCTCACCTATAACCTTCTTCAGCACACTCCCCAAGAAGCAGAGCAACAACAAAAAAGAAAACACAAAATCGCCCACCATGCCCTCCATACTCAACATCGCACACATGTGCTCCCACCTCCAAAACGCATCCAAAGCCCGCCTCGGCCTCACCTCGATCCCAAACAACAAGTACAACCTGCACCTCGCCCTCGCCCTCCACCGCTCCGGCTTCTTCTCCTCCGTCTACCGCGCCGGCCCGCACCCCCCGACCCCGGAGCAGATGGTCGCCCAGGTCCCCGAGCCCGTCACCAACGCCACCGTCGCCAAGATGCGCATCTGGCTCGGGCTCAAGTACTGGGACGGCCGGCCCGTGCTGTCAAAGGCCACCCTCATCAGCAAGCCCTCGAGGCTCATGACGGTCGACGTCCAGGAGCTGGGCAGGCTGACGAGAGGGTTCCCGACGAAGCTCAAGGGCGGCGTCGTCAAGGGCCTGGATGTCGGCGAGTGCATGTTCGTTTCAACGTCAAGAGGCGTTCTTGAGGTGAGGGAGGCGTTGGCAAAGAAGGTTGGCGGCGTGCTCATGTGCCGGGTATCATGATCTCAATGGGGGGGAAAGCAGATGGAGGGTGAACAGGAAGGAAAATGAGCATGGAGATGTTGCGACTTGCGTGGTGTATATATATATCGTCTCACAAAAAGGGAGGAAGGGAGGAAACAGATACATCTCACTGTATGAATAGAATGAGTTCCAAGCAAATATGGAAAATCAATTTACGAGAGCCAAGCTGCTCGTTGATGGCGCCGTAAAAAGGCATGTTTGGCAAAATTAAAAGCAGTTTATACAATACTCCCAAGGTCCCAAAAATCACCAATGGTCGCTATAAACAGGTATCTAAGGTATCTTAATAACTACATCTCTCCTTTTTCGACAAAGGGCCTTGGTGGCCTGTCCAATATTACATAGACAAAGGGTTCGATATCAAAACAAAAGAAACGACAAAAAAAAATTCCCCCATCTCCACCTAGTCAAACTGACAAACGCCATCCATGACCAAACGAAACACCAAACTGCTTTAATTTTGCATTGATTAAGGTTGTTGATTAATAGGTTTCCTGAAGAGCTGCCTCGTCGATCTTTTTAGAGCTCTCTGGGGCAATGGGCTCGGCAGCCTCCACCTTGGGCTCCTCGATAACCTGCTCAACAGGGGCTTCCTCAACCGCGGCAACAGGCTCAGCAGCAGGAGTCTCCTCAACCTTGGCCTCAGCTGCCTCGGATGCAGGCTCAGGGGCAGCCTGGGTAAGCTCAGCCTCCTCAGCAATCGCAACAACCTCCTCAACAGTCTCGACGTTGGCAACCTCAGCAGCTGCCTCTTCCACTGGGAGAGTCTCTGGTTCCGTGGGCTGGACAGGGGCATTCTCCTCAGGAGCTGCGTCCTTGACAGGCTCCTCAACAACTTCCTCCTTGGGCTTGGCATCAAGTCTCTCCTCTGTCAAAGTGGGCGAAGGAGATTTCTTGGCAATACCCTCAGCTGGCTTGGAAGCCGCCACCTTCTTAGGAGATGACTTCTTGCTCGGGCTGTTCTCATAGTGGCTGTTATCCGTTCCGCCAGACGTCACCGTTCCAGCGGTGGAGGGCCTCGACCCAGATTTCTTAGGAGGCGTGGTTGGCTCCTGGAATTTGCTGGATGAAGCTTGGGTAGGTCGCATCATGCGAGCCAAGAAGCCTTCATCCACGTCCTTCACCTTCTTAGGCGCTTCACGGGCAGGCTTGACAGGTGGCGGTCCGATGCTGGGTCTCGCACGCGTGGCGGATTGTTGCTTGAGAGTCCTGGCTGCCGATGCCGGCCGGGCAGGCTGGTTGACGCCCTGTCTGCTGAGCGACTGTCGCGAGCTAGTCTGCCTGGATTGAGTTGCCCCGGACGCCGCGCCAGTCTTGGAGCCGGAAGAGGCAGTGGGAGCCGTAAGGGAAGAGGAGAGGCCAACCGGCTTGGTGGGTGATTTGGTCCTTGGTTTTGCGGTAGCAGAGCTGGCATCGGCAGCCTTGCTGGCAAGAGGCTTCTTGACAGCAGTAGCTGCTGCCCCTCCAACCCTGGTCCTGGCGGCGGCGGTTGTTCTGGCCGCTGCCGACGATTCTCTCTTCACAGCAGAGGTCTCTGCTGTTTTCTGCGTTGGCCTGACGCTCGCTCGCCTGGAGGAGTCTGTCGTGGCTTTGGCAGTAGTTGCCGCCGGTTTGGGAGCAACTTTGGTGGCCGCCGCCTTGGGGGCTGCAGCCGTCTTTGTAGCCGCAGGCTTTGCGGTCGTAGTCTTGGTAGTCGTAGTCTTGGTAGCTACAGGCTTCGTCGCAGTCTTGGTGGCAGCCGGCTTTGTCGTCTTGGCTGCTGGCTTCTGCGAGACATTGTCGGCGCTGCTGGCAGGAGCAGCTTCCTTTGGCGCTGGCTTCTCAGGCTCAGATTCGGTCGCGGGCGAAGTCTCGGGTGCAGACTCGGGCTCAGGCTCAGCCTTTGCGGTGGTTGGATCTGCTGGCGACAGCACGCCGGTGGGAGTCTCTTCATCGATGACCTTGTCTGGGTTGTGGCTTGGCTTGTCCGACACAGCTCCCTGGAGCTCGAGGGCAGCCTTCGCCACGCCCACGGACAGCTTGCTCATGGCGGAGCTGATGCTGGCAACGGATGCGGAGGATATTGGTGGCTTTTCTGAAGTCGTCGGGGCGAGTTCGCGGTCAATGTCGATGCTGGGTCGTGCGGAGGAGTCGCGGGATGCGGAGCCGTCGTTTCTAACCAGCCCTATGACGCCGTTTCGCTCGATGGCGACAAAGCTGCTTCGCACCTTATTGAGCGGCCTGGGGGAGCCGCTGAGAGCTAGTGGCGGGAAAAGAAAGCGAGTTAGCGTTTTCGGACACTTTGGCACTTTGTTGTGGCAGAAGCTTTTTGGGTCCGGCAGCAGTAGCTCTTGGGGGGGAAAGCAGCCTCCAGCTCAGCGGAACTAACAGCTACAGGAGCAGCTCAGGAGCGTCTGCGCTGGACAACAACAAACAGGTTTCTTGAAGGGCACAAAATGGAAGGCTGGAGAGCAGGAACAGAGGAAAATCAAATGGCAAAACATCAGCACACACTGAGAGCATTACCTCCTGGGGTTGGAGAGGGACTTGAGACACCAAGGGATCTACCTCTATCATCGTCCGCCGGGCTCGAGTCCCCTTTGTTCTCGAACATGGCTCGCAGGTTCTTGACCGCGCTCATGGTGATAGACGGGCCGCGTCCGCGGGGAGGCTCTGGGGAAAGATTCGCACGCAATCGATACTGGAGGTTCTAGGAAGACCATCCGTGAGGATTAAGGAGAAGAGGAAGAAGAGAAAAAAAGAATGTCAATAGCTTCGCAGGTCGGCAAGAAGGGAAATTGATAAACAAATACAGCTAGGCCGAATAATAAGGGAGGGAAAGGGACCAGGCGTTGGGAGGGTCCATCTTAGTGGGTGGTTGGAGGCGGGCCCGGGCCAGTCAGTTTAGTTACATGCGACACAAGTAGTAGCTCCGTACTCCATACTCCATACATGGCGCGACACGGGTCAATTGGAATCAGGGGTTGGATTTTGGGCCAGGCTGGGGCAGGGCTATACTGCACAAGTGGGAAAGCGAAGTGGCCTCTTTTTTTCTTCTTGTTGCAGCGTGTGGGAGCATGGCTGAGCACTAGTAGTAATACTGTATTGTATGTATAAGAAGGAGCAGCATAAGCAGCGGTTGAGGCTTTGAGTGTAAGACTTGATGCTCAGCCATCAGTCGAAACAGCTTACTATATGTAATACCTATGCACGTCTACATTGGGTACTCCATACGTTGGCAGTACATGCATGCCGCAGACATGCACAAGTATAGCAACCTTGCTCCGTAATCCTTTGCAATCCGCCATCTGCCCAGTCATCGTCAACCACATCAACGCGACAATGCGCGCGCGCCGTTGCAAAATAACCAGCCACTAAACACCGTCACAAGGCGCGTTTGCAAGAAATGAGGCTCGGATGGGCCGATCCGCCACGCCGCTACAAGCAAATCGGCGTTCCCCATGGCGACAAAGTACTACTAGTAGTAGTAGTACATAAGGTAGTAGTATTACTGGGGCTGGTACCTTCCACAACGAGTACCCGCTAGAACGCCCTGTGCTGCCGTCTACTGCTTCTACTGTAGTGCTCGTACTTGCACCTCCATCCGGGCGGTCCCTGGCACTTTTATACTGCCGGGCCATGCGTTCCTGGTAGCACCATGGGGTACAATGCTGGATCTTGCATGTGCTGGGTACCAAGTGGTGTTAGTAGGAATTCCCGTGGGATGATTATGAAGAGCACAAAAGCAGCTTGCACAGGTAAATGCCAGACATGTGGCCACTCCAGGATATAGAGCAGGTACAAGTATACCTAGTAGAAACATGGACGCTGGGCGCGACAACAGCCGATTGGCCAGCAAGTAAAATAGTTAGCAGCCCAGACTTTCTTTTTAATCTCCCTGCCAAAAAGGTTGGTTTTATGTCAGGAGGAGCGAAACAAGAGCAATTAACGCGCCGTGAAAGCCCCCATCATGATCGCTCATTTCGGCTTTGTGGACTGTTTTCCAACGACGCCACATGAGCGTGATAAAAGTACCTGCGACGGGGTACTAACCCAGCTGGTGCTTTACAGCTGATTGCCTTGGGGCACGGTAGCATCTTTCTGTCACATTTTGTCTACGAGATCCTCTTTGATGCTCCGAACACTAATACGAGTTGACATCCTCCCCCTTGCATGAGCGAACTACCTTGGCAGTAGTACTACTAAGTACTAGCACAATGGTGCTAAGAGCAGGAAGAAGAAATGACGGCGAATCGTGGCTTCACCCATCCATGCACGAAATGAACAGCATTCAATAGTGCAATTCAATCAACTCACAGAGCTGCAGATTCAGCACCGCTCAAGCCCCCCCGGGGTGGGTAAGGTAAGCCCTCTTTCTCTTTCTCGCATGTGCAAATATGTACGCATCACCTGCATGGTCAGCGACAAAAGCCGTTTAAGGGGGTCCCCCCAGCCAAAAGAAGCAGCACGTTCCCCATATCGAACCCTTCTCTTCTCATCCCTCAACCCGACAATCCTTTCCCCAACCACGACTTCTCCATATGGAGTATTACTAGTAGCTGTGCTAGTAGCATTACATGCCGTTCCGTTTGTATCAAGTAGTAGTAGTAGCAGTATTGCAGTCAAAACCCCAAGCAGATGCGGCGAGTTGACACCGTGTCCACGACGGAGCGCACGGATGCTTCATCATCCCTTCCACCCATGAATGTAAGAGAACCAAGGGTCAGGCGGGAACGACAGCCTCCTCGGATGTGCCCGTCCCTTATTTTGTCCACTCTAATGAGGCCAGCCCCCAGCCTAGACCGTCCCGGCATCGAGGGTCCATGCACTTCTTTTTCCCTTCCCGCATGAAGAAAACGACCGGCCCTAGAAACAAGCGAGATGCTGCGGTCCCCCAGCAACGGGCCAAAATGCAGCTTGTTCGGATTGGGTCAATACGAAAACGCAGTTTTTGGTCCTCCCCACCTCCCCTCCATTCTCTTTCTCAGTCTCTCTCTTCCCAGTCTAGCCTCCCCAGCCTGTAATAGGCATCTGTCAAGGCATCCTCTCTTGCTGACATACGGAGTCGCCCATTGATGACGATGAAGGGCCGGATGGATCTGTTTCGACATCGAACTGGGTTGCACGAAATTGAGGCTCGGGTTTTTGTTTGGAGTGAAATGCAGTTGTGTGTTTTAGTGTACATGTATGAACCAAGTCTATCTATCTGCATCTAATAGTGGTGCTAGTCCTAGTAAATAGCAACATTGCTTTTTTATATCCCTGAACCGCCTCATCAGACACGTGAATGGCTTTCCTAGCTCGTCCTTTCTTCCTTTATAGAAATCGCATGGACCAGTCACATCGCATGCTATATCCCGTACTCCATACATAAAGACATGTTTCACAGGGGTATTCGTACAAGGCAGCCCTGTATGATTAAACAAGTATGATATCACTTCTCCAGGGCTGCCCAGGCCAGCGGTCTCTTTTTTTCATTCAGCCAAAGACCGTAAGCCCTTTATTTGGTTCTCTTTGCCTCGAGCTCGGCCTCGTACTTGGCGACCAGCTCCTTTCTATTAACGGTATTAGTCACATGATGGTAATACGAGCAACGACGCCTCATCTTATTCTGGCGAGAAGAAAGAAAGAAAAGAAAAGAAGTGGATGCCAAAGAAGAGAAAATAAAAAGAAAAACTTACTGCAGGTGAGGAGGAGCAGGGGCATAGTGGCTAAACTCCATGCTAAATTCACCCTTGCCCTGGGTAGCCGCACGCAGCTGCGAGCTAAAGCCGAACATGGCGTTCAAGCTGCAGTCGCAGATCAGGGTAAAGTCTTCGCTGCCAATCTCCGTGTCGTGGATCGTTGCACCGCGCTTGTTCATCAGCATGAGGATGTTTCCCTGGAACTCGTTCGGGGCGGTAATGGTCGTCTTCATCAGGGGCTCGAGGACCTGGCCGCCCGCTTCGGGGAAGGCCTTGCGGAAGGCCATCTGGGTGGCCAAGCTGAAGGCGTAATCGGAAGAATCGGTAACGTGGGTCTGACCGTCGTTGATGATCATCTTGGATCCAATGACGCGGTGGCCCAGCAGGGGGCCCTTCTCGCAAGCAAGCTCGAAACCCTTGGAACAGGCAGACAGGAACTTGTCGGGGATGTGACCACCGACAACCTGGCTCTCGTAGTGGTTCTCCTCCGGCTTGTCATTGGGCTCAATGAAACCAGCAACGCGGGCAAAGTCACCAGGACCGCCGCTCTGTCGCTTGAGGAGGTAATCGAAATCAGCACGGCGGGAGATGGTCTCACGGTAGGCGACACGAGGCTGGCCAGTAATACACTCCGTCTTGTACTCTCGCTTCAGACGCTCAACATAGACTTCGAGGTGCAATTCTCCCATGCCGGAAATGATAGTCTCCTCACTCTCGGCATCAACGTGGACACGGAAAGTCGGATCCTCGCGCTGGAATCGGTTCATCGCTTTACTGAAGTTGTCGGCATCACCGGTACGCTTCGGCTTGATTGACAAGGACATGACGGCATCGGGAACAAACATGGAAGACATGGTATAGGGGAGACCACCATCGGTAAAGGTATCGCCAGAAGCACAGTCGACGCCAAACACAGCGCAGATTTCACCGGCGCCGACCTCGTTGACATCCTCCATCTCGTTCGAGTGCATGCGAACAATGCGTGGAATGCGGACCTTCTTATCAGTTCGCGAGTTGTACAGGTAGGTGCCCTTGCTGAGCGTTCCCTGGTAGACGCGGATGTAGGTAAGTTGACCATAGTTGTTCTCCTCAAGCTTGAACGCAAGTCCGACAAAAGGCAGAGAGTTGTAGGGGACCAGCTTGACCATCTCCTCTCCCTTGGACTTGTCCAGAGCGGTGTTCTCAATCTGACCGGGGTTGGGCAGGTAGTCGCAAACAGCATCAAGCATAGGCTGAATACCCTTATCTGCCAGAGCAGAACCCATCATGACAGGAGTGAACTTGAGGGCCGTGGTGGCACGACGAATAGCGGCCTTGATCTGTTCGATTGTAGGCTCCTGCTCATCGAGGTACAGCTCGGCGATTTCATCGTCAACGTCGGCAAGCTTCTCAATCAGGACTTGGCGCTTCTCGGCGGCAAGCTCTTGCAGATTAGCCGGAACCTGGTCGGTGACTCTGACCTTTGTGCCGCGGGGACCTTCAAAGTACATGGCCTTCATCTCGATGATGTCAATCACGCCCTCGAACTCGTCCTCGGCGCCAATGGGGATCTGGATGGCGGCCGCGGGAATCTTGAGCTTGGTGTTGATCTGCTCGACAGCCTTCCAGGGGTTGGCACCCATGCGATCCATCTTGTTGACGAAGGAGATTCTAGGAACATCGTAGCGCTTCATTTGGCGATCAACCGTAATCGTTTGGGACTGGACACCGCTGACAGCGCAGAGAATCATGACGGCACCATCGAGCACGCGCAATGCACGCTCGACCTCGATGGTGAAGTCAATGTGGCCGGGAGTGTCGATCAAGTTAACGTGGTACAGTTCTTCCTTTCCGTCTACCGTTTTCTTCCAGTCGCAGAATGTAGCCGCAGACTGAATGGTGATACCCTTTTCTCGTTCCAGTTCCATAGAATCCATCTTGGCGCCGACGGCATCTTTGCCTCGAACCTCGTGGATCGCCTTGATTCGACCAGTGTAGAAGAGAACCCGTTCCGTTACCGTAGTTTTACCACTGTCAATGTGTGCCTAGATATTGATCGTCTCAGCTTTGTTCCTATATTCCTTTCCAACACATGCGCCATTAACAACAGCAAAGAAGGTCGTACCGCAATACCGATGTTCCGAACTCTTTCAAGGCGCTGAGCCTCTTCGGGTGCCATGTTGGCAGCAACATATTCGGCAGTAAGACTGGCAGCATCATTCTGTGCTTTTTTCAGACTACAAGGTTTCCAAACATTAGTTCGCGGTTTCCAGTTGTTCATTAAAGATGCCAAAGAAAAAGAGAGAAAAAGCGACCAAGATATAGTGGAGGGTCCTTACGCTTCCTGCGCAGCGTTAAATCGCTGAGACGATCCGCTGAAAGCTCGCAGCTGGCTTTGAAAGGCCAAGGGAAGAATTGAAGCCTGGAAATTGCGAGCGCCAGAAGCTGCCTTCTGGACATCCGCAAGCAGATGGCAATTAAGCCATCTGGCAGTCCCAAATGCCCTCATGGTTGCGGGCTTGTCCACAGGCAAAGTGGGTGTTGGCACTGAGGATCGGCCATCGGCTTAATGGCCGCTTTGAAACTTTTTTTTTTTTTTTAGTTCTTTCAGGGTCCCCCTCCAATTGGCTCACCATCTCACGTGCAGGCGCAGATCGAACCACCACCACAGTGTGTATTGAAAATATCTTTAACCAATTCCCTCCATCTGATTACAGCAAAATACTTGAGAAAATAGCGGGTAGAATATGATGTACATTTTTTTACATTTATATAATCTAAAGATGCATGTCTATGTGCACTGATGTACCCTAGGTATCTGAACGCTTTCTTTTCTTAGCGAATGTCTGAGAAGCCCACCCTCAACTCCAGCGATGCTTGCTAGTATGCAAAACAAAACCCCACATTATTCCATTGCGCCCTGAAATCATGCAAATTGTACAAATCATTAAAAGCACTACAAGTTGGTGGATTGAAGAAGTCTGATGATTGAGAAGTTTTACAGCCAACCAATGCCGAACATTGCACTTCCCAGGAGGGTGTAGCAGAGGGTCATGCCGACAACGACCATTCCGGGTCCTGAGAAGGCGCTGGTCAGCGATGCAGCGTTGCCATCGTCACCGTTGCCATCTTGGAAGCCGCTAGCAGCAGATAAGCCAGACTGCGTTGATGAAGAGTGGCCAGTGTTGCTCTGGTTCGGTGCGGCGGTGGCAGATGGAATAGGAGCACCACTGCTCTGGAAAGCAACGACGTTTGTCTCAGTAGAGTTGAATTTGGTCGGAGCGATCGCAATCTGGTTGTTCACGAGGTCGTAGACGACGAATGCAGAACGGAGGAAAGTATCACCAAGCAGGTAAGGCGAACCAGTTGAGTTCTGGATGCCAAACTCGCAGATTGACTGGCCCTTGTTGGGTCCGGATTCGAACTGAGGTGGGGGTCCGCCACTGAAGAGGTCGAGGACGAGCTCAGACAGGGTAACGTTGATTCGAGGGCCTTGAGGTCCTGCAAAGGTAAAGGAGAAGAAGCCATTGGAATTTCCGACGGAGCATGGGACAACAGCCAGGCCGAACTCGTCGCTGTAAGATGCTCCCACTTCCTTCCATGCCTCCTCGGCCATGTCCTGCGGCAGATAGGTCAGAGTGGTTCCCGAGTCCAAAACAGCGACCAGTGTATCCTCGCTTGTGCTGAGCGTATCGGTTCCGCTAGCACTTGAAGCCTGCACAGAGTACACCTCAACGGCAAACTCGGTGAAAGTCTTGCTGCCGTCGCTGGGAATGATGTTGATCTTGGTCAGATCACCTTGATACTTTTCTGTGTCTATACCACCAAACAAGATGGATCCCGTATTAGCGTCCAGGTCGTTCAGCCACAGACTAAAGGCAACGGTGTTGATCAGCTTCTCCTGCTGTAAGACGACAGGAAGATTCGGATAAGTAGTTTGTGCTGTCCCAAGAGAGGCTTCGTCGTTGATGTAGCCCACTCCCACAAGACCATTGGCAATGGATGAGTCCAGGCCAAGGCCCATGGTAAGATTCTCGACGGTTATGCCGTTGATGTGGAAGTTGTCTTGGAAATAGTCGCCTTTGGAAAAGGTGTTGTCGACATACGAAATGTCAAACAAGCCCTTTCCGACATCAGAAAAGGTGCTGGAATCATCAGGTTTGACTATATAAGGTTTATTAGCCATAAACTATGAGAGAAGTTTTTTGGTTTTCAGGACGGCTCTTACAGCTTCCAAACGTGCAGCCAGGATTTCTTTGTGAGACCTCGGTACAGATGGCGGACGTTGCAGCAGGCACCCAGACATCGCTGCTGCCTGTGTCGAGCTGCAGAGTGATATTCTGGCCAGGTGTTCCGACCAGGACATTGAGGAAGTATCCGCCTTCAATCTTTTCGTTGAAGAGAGTACCGTCAATGGTAGCGGCTCGGCGGCGAAGGCTTGGCGCTTGGCGCTTCTCGATATCGAACTGGACGACCTGGGCATGGGCTGCAGATGCCAAGGCCACGCCCGCAACGGCCAGGGGTGAGGCTTTCATGGCGCAAGATTACCGAACGATTTTGCCAAGGAAAAGGAAGTCGATATGAATAGAATACTGTTGATAGTATTGCTTGAATCCGTATACTCTTAGGGGGGTGTAGATGATTGCCGCCGACTGTTGTAGGGCTATTCTCAATCAGGGGATGGCACTCACTCGTTGGTGAGGATGAATGAAATAAACACAGGTAATAATAGGTAATAGGAACAAATAAGAAACACCGCGTTATAGAAATATGCCAAGAAAAGGAAGCAGAATCAACACAAAACAGCAACAGGAGGCTCGCCGTACTAATCAGGGTCCTAGGGCATTGTTATATGGAAATCTTACAAAGCGGGTTGCACCGTGGCTGTGTGAAATGAGACGTCGGATAGCGCTGCTGAAACAGGAGAAGCAACGGCAGCAGGCGTCGTCATTAGCGCCGATGGGGAGGACAATTGCACCGGGAAACGCTGGACCCTTGCCGAGTCTCCGAGGGTGGCAGCGCAACGCGCGTTGCCACTACTCTCTGACTGTGCTGCGGATTTACCGATGTGTGGCAGCTGGAGCCAAATGACGACAGTCTCGAGGGCTTCTGGGGAATTGAACTATTATTTCTTTCTTCTACTAATTCTTGGTGCATTTCTTTTCTTTGTCCGCCGGCCGGAGTGACCGCCCGCCCGCCTCCGCTCTAGCCGCACCGACTACGGGTGTCGCTGCTGCTACTGCTTAGGACTTCTTGGCAAATTATGACGATTTCCAGCTACTCCATAACGCTACGTAGGTATGTATACAAGTACCTGCTGTAATACAGCGCAGTATTGTCAGGCGTTCCGTACATACTGCTGCCCAGAGCGCAAATTACGGCCTTCAATATTACCTAATGCGGCTCTGCATGGATGCAAACAATCAGATGTCGCAAAATAGCACTGGATCTGCGTGGCTGAGACGTGATTCCATCTGTTGCCTAATGGGGAGCGGGCCAGGTGACAGATCCGCCCTAATGCAGCTTCTATTGGCTAAAGTTTCTGCTCCATGTAGACGCCCAACTTCTCCAAAGCCTCTGCCAACACAGCGGTAGATCCAACGTAACCAACTCTCACATAGCCCGCAAAGTCCTGGCCCCGTCCAAAACAGTAAGATCCGGGCACAAAAAAGACTTTGGTCTTGTCCAAGACGTCGCGGCAGAAGGCCACATCATCCACCGGCTTCCCTCCCACATGGAACTGGATAAATGCCGTCGTTCCGGCGGTTGGCGCCACCCAGGTGCAGACCGAGCTATGCTTCTCCACGAATGCCTTCACCATGTCGGCATTGCGCTTCGCCAGTGCTATATTTCGCTTTAGCAGTGGCCGGCGCACGGCCGGAGACAGCGCATAGCTCGCCACCTGGTCGTCCAACTGTGATACGCTAATTGCGGTGTAATCGCGGGCCTCGGCTAGTCTCTCAACGATGGCTTTGTCTCTTGACGCAATCCATCCCACTCGGATGCCTGCCAAAGAGTATGCCTTGGATAAAGATCCAGTCACAATGGCCTTTTCATAACCCAAGTCTGCTGCCGATGGCGGCACATTTGCATTACTCTCTAAGCCGTCGTGAAATAACGGGCGGTAGACCTCGTCAGACAGAAGAATAATGCCTCTGGCCTTAGCGAAGTCCACAATCTTATTAACGAGATCTCCCGGGATGGGCACCCCGGTAGGGTTGTTGGGGTTGTTAATAACAATCATCTATTGTCCGTGGGTTAGCGTGAAACAATTAAATAATCCCCCCCAATGTATGGAATACGGCATGTTTGCTTGTTTGCAGCGTGTCATGTACAGACCTTTGTGTTTGTCTTGACCAGCTTCTCCAACTCATCCACATCGGGCACAAATCCATTTTCCGGGCGCAAGCGCCAAAGAGAAACCTCCGCTCCGAGGCTCTCAGGAACAGAGAAGAGCTGTTGGTACGTGGGATATACACAAATGACATGATCTCCAGGCCCGACCAAGCTATAAAACACCAAAAAATTGGCTGCTATCGCGCCTTGGGTGATGAGGACGTTGTCGGCAGACAGCTGCTCCTCTTCGTAGAGAGACGCAATGCGTTCCCTCAGCGTAGACGAGCCGCGAATAGCACCATATGTAAGCACAGTGCCCGTTTGAAGCGGGTTTTCAGCCTTGTCTTCTGATAGCTGGACCAGCTCGTCGATGGAGACAGATTCAGCGCATGTTTCAGCAATATTAAATATACCAGGGGTAGTCTCATAAGTATTCATCCATTGCTCGACTTCAAACCGTTCGAAGCGCACCATGTTGGCTGGATCTAATGCAATGCGGCCGCCCTGAAACTCTCACGGATGATGTTTGTTAGTATGCTGATTTGCTGCGTATTAATACACAACCAAGAGGAGCAAAAATCTCTCTTTTTAAAGTCATTCGTATGCTGATTTGCTGTGCATTAATACACGACCAACAAGAGGAGCAAAAATCTCTCTCTTTAAAGGCATGATGCTCGAGAGGAGCTGCTCGTCTGAGACGAAGCCCCATGTGGGGTAAGGCTAGGGTGACTGCCGGAGAATTTAGTGAAGGCGCGCCTTGTTGTCTCGGCGGAGGGAGCGTCTTTAGCTTCAATTGGCTATAATTTCCATCTTGGCAACTTTGTGATATTAGAACTAGCAAGTTAGGCGAATTCATTAGTGCTGGTCCGATATGATGAAGCCGTCTAGAATTGGTTTCGATCTCAAAGACAAAGCAGCATTTGAGAAGCTCAATTGGGGGAGCTCGTAAGATGCGCTTTAACACTATAATTGCCTCTTTTATGGGTGATGTGCTGATGGTTTGGATGAATTGGAATATGTGAGACACCGGCTGTCGAGTTGGACGACATCATGATATTAATTCCAAATGCAGGATATCTTGATTGGCGGTTCTAGGTTAGGTAGTGTAAAGGTGTAATTGATTATATAAAGTTATCCAAGTTTGCATAAAGCATGTTATAATATAGGCATGCAGCAGTATTTAGTAGTATTAAATATTTTTCAGCCTAGGTGTTACGATCCGGAATTGGGTAACGGGGGATATCGCTTATAACTAGTTGGTCTGCCAAGGTTGATTGCCAATTATCGGATCAACCGCCCAATCTTTTGCCTAGTGGCGCGCGTTCAAATTTGGCAGGTTCGTTACACAAATCTGTAGTTATCTCTTTCTTTACACTAGATATTTATAATTGGAGGGTAAATTAATGAAATATTGTCTGAAAAAAAAAACTTATGCATTTAGTGGCGTTGGTGTTCCTACCAGTTCTCGGGGACGGTACAATTGGCGTTAAAGGGAGCATTGGAGAAGTTTGTTGAGTATTCATGCTAGTATTTGCGAGAGGTGTTGAGGGCCGCTGAATAATGTTTGAGTCGGGATTCCCACGGTTATGAGAGGTGCATGCGGAATATTGTAGATTAACAAAAGCAAAATTTCCTCCACCGCCAACTCCCGCCAATCCAGTCGCCCCCTTTAATGTGAGTGTCTACCTTATATATTTAAATTTTAATATCGCCATCACGGGCACATCTTCTTCTCTCTCTCGCGCCTCCTTACTAATTCCATTTTACTTACTCTTTCACCTCTTGATTTCCGCGGAGTTGCCTTTTGAGGAGTCGACATCTGGCTTACTCCAGTTGGGTTGTTCTCTTCCTCATCACCTAATATTAAGCCTTTATCTCTAGGGAGGGCTACTGGTGCCTGGACCATTTCTAATGTAACCCTTATACCTACTTTCCAGGCTTTAGCGATATCTTTTATATTTTACTTGCTAATAAGATTTAACTTTCCAGGATGCTTGAAGAAGAAAGCTGCAAGTGCAGAGAAAAATACACCCTTATTCTTCATCTTAGTGCTGTCTATCTTATCCCATGGTACTCGTGCCCTCGAATATAAATAGTTCTTGCTTCCCCTTAAATGCTTGGATGGATTCCACTCGCTGCTGCTAGCGTTATTGCATATTTCTCTAGGTTTCGGGATTCAATATACCCGTCAAAAGAGTCGCGGGCGTATAGAATCTTCCAGTGGACATTGTGCGCCTGTCCGATTCGCTAAAGTCTGCCTTGTGCTTGTAAGACCATGGCCTGGTTAACAGGAAGTTCTAAATAAGCCCTTGATGGCAGGCCCGATACAAATTTACACCGAATGCAGAAAGCTGGAGAGATGTGACAAGACACGTATATGGAGACGCAGGGTCGTTGAAAGCTTCCGCAGCAAGATCGCGCTCGGTCTGAGAATTTCTAGACATATAGTGTAGTGTCTGAATGCCACAAGCAACTAGCAGGGCATGTTGTTTCAGGGTAATCCAACTATCTGACTTTGTATTTTTTTTTCTACTGTCGATTATATATTGTCCTATAATATCCTGAATAATGAACTTTTCCTCCCTGTTCACATGTTACAATACGGACGTGCAGCAGGATTTGATGGTATCAAATGTTTTTCAGCCCGGGAAAATGTTAATTAATAGGTACCCATCTTCTCATAGGAAGCAGATAGAATCGTGCTGTTATCTCAGAGTAGCAGGTACTAATGCAACATTGGATTGGATGGCCCTTCAGCGAGCCCCCATGCGCTGGGACCCTTACCAAGTACCGGGTGGCTCCATTATTCCACAAAGTCACATGGTGCCTACAGAGGGATTTTGTTGGGGCGTTCCACTGAAGCTCAGTCCAGCCGAGGACCGTTTATACCGTGCACCTTGTTCATTTGGTACTCATAGTAGCCCAGCGCTCAGGCAGCAGGGAGTGCCTAGTACCAAGTACTATTGGCGTTTCAACCAGTGCGACCGCTGATAGCGCCCGCGAAGGCCGCAGCAGAGATTGAGGCATCTTCAATTACATCACAACTTGGGAATACTGTCCTTGTACCTGAGATACGCGTAAAAACAGGGGAATATGCCTCGACGGTACAAGTCAGGTACTGCGTGCATGCCGTATTTGTACAAGCCCTCGCATATTAATCTTCAGCACGTGCTTTGTAGCACACGTCGGTCCAGCAAGTCCAAAGAAGCTCCCGCCGCTGCAGGATGATGCTGTGGAGGCCGTACCAATGACAAGGCGGGGTTGGGGGTTGCCCCAGACCACCGATGACGACCTGGTTTCGCGCCAGGGACCTGGCCGCGGTACGTACCTGGGGCCTCGAGAGGCTGCGCTGCTTCCTCTTTCCACCGTCTCAATCCCCGGGTGAGCTGCCACCAATTCTGCCATTCGCGACCTCAGCTGCAGACGCCGTTGCCTCTGCACGCTCATCGCCATGGCGCCTCTCAGTTGTCGCGGCCTGCTTGTCGGGATCGTGGCGCTATTGCCCTCCCTGACGGCCGCCTATGCCAACTCCAGCTACAACGTCGACGCTCTGCGAGCCCAGTTCGCGCTCATGGACAATCGCCCCAAGGACTGTCCGCCATGGTAAGAGATGCACCGAAGAGCGAGTCTGCTGGCGTGCCGATGCCGTTGCTAATGGATGTTTCACAGCTTCAACTGCCTCCTGCCAGCCCATACCTGCGCACAGTATGCCGGTTGCAACGAGTACAACGGAAAATGCGACTGTCCTGATGGATTCGGCGGTGACGACTGTCTCGAGCCATGTACGTCTACACCTTCAGCTTGATGCCATCATGACGGCCCTTGAAATTGCCGCAACAAAGTTGCTCTCTCGAGTCATCGCTAACCTATGGCATTTGCCTTTTGCTAGTGTGTGGCTCTCTTGGACGCGGCAGAGACCGACCGATGCGCTCGAGCTCGTCCTGCGAATGCGACGAGGGCTGGACCGGTATCAACTGCAATGTCTGCACATCGAACAAAGCCTGCAATGCTCTGATGGAAACCGGGAGTGGCGGTGTCTGTTACCAGAACGGCGAACTTGTTAAATACAACAATCAGATTTGCAAAGTTACCAACAGAAAGATCACCGACTTGCTCGGAGACCAAAAACCACAAGTCACCTTTACTTGCAAGGAGGAGGATGAGACATGCGATTTCCAATGTTGGTTCCACCTGAATTCCCCAATCCCTCATCTCGCGCATACTAACTACTGTCTCTAGTTTGGGTCGACGAGATTGAATCTTTCTACTGCCATTTGTCGGATTGCACATCTGGCGCAGAGTATAGCAGTGAAAAAAACACCACTGCATACAAATGCGATCACATCAGCTGCAGCTGCATTCCTGGCCGCATGATGTGCGGCAAGGATGGCTCGCTTGACCTTACCGACTTTTTGGATCAAGCAATCCAAGGTCCTGGCCGATTCGAATGTACTCAGAAGGGCGGCGGTGCCCATGACTGTGCTTTTAAAGAGCCTGAGATGGACAACCTCATCGTCAGCTTGATCGGCGACTCCAGCATCCTTCTGGATTGCCAAGCAGGCGAGTGCTTGTATGAGACTGAAGTTCCAGGCTATCACCGCCCGGTCAAGAAGATCAACACCCCTCTCATCGCCGGCGTGATCGGGGGCTGTGCGCTCTTCTTGGCGGCTGTTATCATTGGGACGTGGTATCTATCTCGCCGCAGGTTACACTATGGAGCGATTCGGCTGGAGGATTCCGACGACGAGAGCACCAAGCTCATGGTGGATCACACACCGGCTGCCCTGTTCTTCCAGAATGTCGCGTATTCTCTCAATGGAAAGCATATCTTGACCGGGATTCAGGGCATTTGCCAGCCTGGGGAGGTGACGGCCATCATGGGAGCTTCTGGTGCGGGAAAGACAACGTTCCTGGATATACTTGCTCGAAAGAATAAGCGCGGTCACGTTAGCGGAGATTTTTATGTCAACGGTGAAAAAGTCAGTGATGCCGATTACAAAAATGTGGTTGGATTCGTTGATCAAGAGGATACCATGCTGCCTACGCTTACCGTTCACGAGACTATTCTCAACAGCGCTCTGCTGAGGCTTCCCCGCGATATGGGTCGTGCAGCCAAGGAACAGAGAGTTACTGAGGTTGAGAAAGAGTTGGGCATCTACCATATTCGAGACTCGCTCATTGGTTCTGAAGAAGGAAAGGGCCGTGGAATCTCTGGTGGTGAGAAGAGACGGGTTGGAATTGCTTGCGAACTGGTCACCAGCCCCTCTATCCTCTTCCTCGATGAGCCGACCAGTGGACTGGACGCCTATAATGCGTACAACGTTGTCGAGTGCCTTGTCACCATGGCCAAAAACTACAAGCGAACCGTTATATTCACCATCCACCAACCTCGCTCCAACATCGTCGCTCTATTTGACAGGCTCATCTTGTTGGCCCAGGGCAAATTGGTTTACTCTGGGCTCTTCGCACAGTGCCAATCATACTTTGATGATATTGGCTACGAGTGCCCAGCAGGCTTTAACATTGCAGACTATCTTGTGGATCTTACCATGCATGCCAGTAGCACACAGACTATAGATGACGGCGGTATTGCGGCCGACGGCGGAAGTATTGGTCCAAGCAGCACACGGGCTGTCAAATCTATTGCAAGCACCACTCTTGGAAGTGCTGGCGAAGCTAGCACTGAGCCGTCACTACGACCTAAGGGCCGGCGTCGCGATTCTGTCAAAATGCGGCAAGAACGGGAACTCTTCACACGTAGGAGACAAGTTGATACTGCGGCCTCCTCAGATGCCGGTGGTGACAACCAAAGCGGCTATCGACTGCAAAATAACCCTACATCCACTCTGACTAGTCACCAACTGGAAGACCCCCATGATCTTCCCCCTCCAGCTTTGACAGGAACAGATCTTGACATCATCACTCGGTCTTTCAGCCAATCATATATTGCAATCTCTATCCGCGACGACATCCAACAGGCAATCAGGGGAGCCGAAGCGGCGAATGGTTCAAACACAAATGGATACACCGCAGACGGGCCCAACATCTATACCAGCGCTGTTGGAAAGGGATACGCTCGAGTTGGATACCTGCGCCAGTTCATCATCATCTCTGGGAGAACTTGGAAGAATCTGTACCGGAACCCAATGCTCATGCTCACGCACTATGCAATTGCCATCATCTTGGCGGCCTTCTCTGGGTACTTGTTTTATGGTCTCACTGACGATATTCCTGGTTTCCAAAACCGACTTGGATTGTTCTTCTTCCTCCTGGCTCTCTTTGGCTTTAGTACTCTTACCAGTCTCAACGTCTTTGCCAGTGAACGTCTCCTTTTCACCCGAGAACGAGCCAACGGCTACTATTCACCGGCTACCTACTTTGCAGCCAAAGTGCTGTTCGATATTATTCCTTTGAGAATCATCCCACCGATCCTGATGGGATCCATCATCTACCCGATGACAGGCTTGGTGCCTGACGCAGCGCACTTCTTCAAGTTCATGCTGGTTCTGGTCCTATTCAATCTCGCAGCGGCTGCCATTTGTCTCTTTATCGGCATCGTTTGCAAAGATAATGGCGTGGCCAACTTGATGGGTAGTTTGGTGATGCTGTTTAGTCTCCTTTTCGCTGGCTTCCTCCTCAATCATGATGCCACGCCGAAGAGTGCTTTGTGGCTCCAAACGCTATCTATTTTCCACTACGCTTTTGAGTCTCTTATAGTCAACGAAGTAATAGAGCTCACCCTGGTAGACAAGAAGTACGGCCTCGATATTACCGTACCTGGCGCCGCCATCCTTAGCTCCTTTGGATTTCAAAATGGCGCCCTTTGGGCGGACATTAGAAACCTGGGTATTTTCGCCGGCGCCTTCATCATCCTCGCTTATGCCGCCATGCATGTTTTGCTTGTCGAGAAACGATAGAGCAACACTTAATAACTTATACCGAATGCGAAGAAACAGTTTTGTGCAGGTTACGACATGTACATACTTCTTTTGGACAGAACTCCCTGGACATTTACACTATTGGCGTTTTAAGGAGCAGTTCTTTTTTTTTTTTAAACCCTTTTCATTGTGTTGCGTGTATCTATGGAGACTAGTTTTGGGCATTGGTATAGTAAATTGCTTGGTCTCAATAAATGCCGATATTCCCTTTTCCTTTTGTATGGAATTGGGAAATGCTTAGATTGACTTGAATTGAATCTTTGTTTAGTTCGTGAAGCGTGAATATGATTTTCCAAGTGTTACTGCTATAATACATGTAGTGCGCTGTGCCGACGCATTATATTCTACATTGTTACAATAAAAAAGCTCTGTTGTCCCTACTCCATTTTGCCTCCTGTAAACTCCTCCGCAATCCTCTTTTGTCGCTTCACGGAGCGATCGTACTCAGATTCGTAGTAATCCATGAGCTTGGTTGATTTACCAGTCGTGGTCTCCAGCATGTTGGCAATGGAAGGAGGCTTGCCATAGATACCCCAAGAATTCTCAGTGGCGCCGAGGCGGTGGAAGAATTGGCTTTGCTTTCTGAAGTAGTCCTCGCTGAATATCTCGTCAATCTCCGCCTTGAGCTCGCTCTCCTGGACGATGAAATTAGAGGCGTTGATGTATAGCTCCATGAGGGCATCCCGTCGGGCTTCATATTTGGCTTTTTCCTTTGCCTGGACCTTGACTTGGCTGCGCTGCGCACGGGCAAAACGATCCGGGTCGGGGTATGTTTTGGTGTCCAGAATGGCATCCAAGACGGTGCTCCGTGTGAGCCGGTCGTCTTCTCGTTCGGGCGCAGCAGCGGCTTCGTTGTGCTCTTTGAATTTGCGGCTCACACGGGCATTTCTAACTGCGTCGCTCTTTTCGCGCCGCGTATAGAGTGCCTTCAGACCTTGCTCCAAATTGGCTCTTCGGGTCTCAGCCATTTCCCGCTTCCATCTTTGAGAATCATTTGATGGTTCTCGCGCATTGGCTGACCTAGGAGCGGTCTTTTGGATATATTCGGGCTTGATTTTGCGATCACCCTCTGACCGAGGGAACACTTGTCGTGGCACTGGCAGCGAACCTCTTACTCGGGGTGGTTTCGCTTCATCTGTTTGCGACTGAGGAGGGGAAGGAAGTCGAATGTAGGAGGGGGACTCTGGTGGGACGGCATTGGAGAGAATGGCCGGAGTTGTCGAGAAGCTCCGTGACGTAGACGACAATTGCCGTGCTACTGGCCTGAGGTAGTTGCCTGCAGAATGGAGCGACATTCTGGATTGATCTGTGCTGAGAATCGAGAGACTTGCTGCCCGTCCGCAAGGTTATTGTGTGATGTCGACTTACAGAAAATTGCCAAACCTGCAGAGCGCGTCGGATTAACTAATCCCGAAACTCCGCAATACCCCTGTTTTGCTTAAATAAGTTGACCAGCCACCGCCTGCAGAGATGTGGGTTAGTGGGGTCCTCTGAAAAAAAAAAAAAAAGTTGGTGATAAGAAGCAGCAGCCGCATCTTTTTTTATTTTCTTTGCTCTCTTCACTTCTTCCCAAGATCTTTGTGCTTGCTAGCAAGCCCAAACCTTCACCATGGGTACTGGGAAGAAGGAAGCTGCCCGGCGCGTGCGCCAGGGCAAAACTGGTGATGGAATGGGAAATGTTCGCGTCAAGGGCGAGAACTTTTATCGGTATGTGCAGCTTGTTGCTTTGGAAGAAGTTTTCTTAAATGATGAATGCTAACTGTGATACGTGAAGCGATGCGAAGAAGGTGAAGCTCGTGAACATGTACAAGGATGGCAAGGCCCAGAGAGATGCGGACGGGAAAATCACAAAGGCTGCCAGCTACCAGTCAAGAGAGATTCCCAATGCCCGAATCGAGCCAAACCGCAAGTGGTTCACCAACACTCGTGTTGTCTCTCAGGACACCCTCACAGCCTTCCGGGAGGCCATGGCTGAAAAGGCTAAGGATCCTTACCAAGTTCTGCTCAAGTCAAATAAGCTCCCCATGAGTCTTATCCACGACGGAGGAAAGGACACTACCAATGGTATCAAGCAACACAAGGCCAAGATGACCATTGAGACCTCGCCGTTCGCGGGTGTCTTTGGTCCCAAGGCTCAGCGCAAGCGTGTCAAGCTCGGTGTCAGCACCGTGAATGATCTCGCTGAGGATACCGAGAAGAGCATGGAGACATATGAAGAGCGCCTGGAGCACAACAAGCTGTTGAGTGGAAGCTATAGCAATGGCGAAACTGAAGAGCTTACCATGGCTATCGAGCCTGTTTTCGACAAGGGTCAGAGCAAACGTATCTGGAACGAGCTCTACAAGGTCATCGACTCTTCAGATGTGGTCATCCACGTTCTGGATGCCAGAGACCCTATCGGAACTCGATGCAGGAGCGTTGAGAAGTACCTTAAAGAGGAGGCCCCCCACAAGCACTTGATCTTTGTCCTCAACAAGTGTGACTTGGTTCCTACCAGCGTTGCCGTAAGTTAATACCCCTTCTTATTCTTTTCTTTTTTCCGCTTTCCTCTCTTGCCTTTATGGGCCCCAATGAATCCTGTCAGGACACCTCGCATTATTCCCCGTGGAGGACCGTCTGTTACAACATTGGGAGATCAATTGCTATCTCGACTGTCTCAGCTTCGGCTGCAGGCTGATAGGTGCCGTTTTGGTTACTTATCCAGAGAAGGCTGTGCGTCTGATGAGTTGAAGCCTTCCCTCGCCCTCGTTGGCATCTAAAGGAGCTTCTTAGTGAAGACACACACATTTTCTATCTACTGTTTTTCGTTTTCGTACTTTTAAATCACACTTTATGATGTTCTCGTCTAACGTGAGAATAGGCTGCATGGGTCCGAGCTCTGTCTAAGGAGTACCCTACACTTGCGTTTCATGCAAGCATTAACAACTCATTCGGCAAGGGATCTCTGATCCAGTTGCTGCGACAATTCTCTGCTCTTCACACAGACAGGAAGCAGATTTCTGTCGGTTTGATCGGCGGCCCAAACACTGGAAAGTCTTCTATTATCAACACCTTGTCGAATAAGAAGGTGTGTACCGTGGCGCCAATTCCTGGAGAGACCAAGGTGTGGCAATACGTGAGCTTGATGAAACGCATCTACCTTATTGATTGCCCTGGTATTGTGCCTCCTTCAAGCACAGACACACCCACTGATCTCGTCCTACGAGGCGTTGTGCGAGTCGAGAAGGTGGAGCACCCTGAGCAATATATTGCGGCGCTATTGAGCCGAGTTAAGCAGCACCACATGGAAAAGACATATGACGTCAAGGGATGGCAGAACGCAACCGAGCTTCTTGAGCTCCTCGCTAGGAAAGCGGGTCGTCTCCTTCGCGGAGGAGAGCCCGATCTGGACGGCGTGGCGAAGATGATGCTAAATGATTTCATGAGGGGCAAGATCCCTTGGTATACCCCAGCCCCCAAGTCTAACGAGGATGAGGAGGGAAGTGGGAACATCAATGGCCGCGGCGGCAAGCTGGGTGAGATGCCTCGGAAGCGACCTGCTTCCGAGACATTGGATAATGCCGCAGAAGCCGATGCTGAGGTCCCTGAAGAGAAGGCTGACGGCGATGAGTCCTCGGATAATGAGGAGTTTGAGGGGTTCGGTAGCGGCACTGATGAGGCCTTGTCGAGAAACCCTTCCTTTGGTGCTACCAGCGGAGCTCAGAGCGATGCTGAGAGCAACTCGGACGGCGTCTTGTCTATTGACGAGCTAAGCGAAGATGAGGCTTCTGAGGAGGCTACTCGCGCAACCCAAATTTCATCCAAAGCCAACCGACCCAACAAGCGACAGCGGCGGTGAAGAGGAGATGTAATAGGGTTCCATTAACACCCTATTTGAGAATGGAATTCTTATTCTCAAACACATTTGAATAATACAATACGCATAATGTTCTTGGAAGCCTCCCCTGTGCGTTTATTGCGCCCTCCTATAGCATAGAGGCTTGACAGGGGAAAAAAAGCTGTCTTGGGCGTCGAGCTACCGTTAGCCGCGATGAGCTGTTAGCTAAGATCAGCGCATCTTAGGATAGACTGCCTAGTGCAGTGCAAAAGAGCCGCGGTATCCGGACTGGCGATATCCCCAGCGTATGAGCATTGACTAGTCAAACCAATCGATCGCACACCAAACCCACGATAGCAGTTTGCGTGAAGAGGGTTCTGAGTGGCTCTGCCATGTGGATTTAATGAGCTTTGTACAGAAATGGAAAGCTCCAGCTGCCAGAGCACAGGGATTTAGGCGATGTGTGCTCCCCAAAGACGTCATTGGGATGTGCCAAGCTTTGGCGAGGCAACATCCCGCCGCCCTGCGAAGACGCTTCGATCGTGTGCGTTGTGTACTGCTGTCCACTCTAGGAAATCGGTCGATTGACAAGCGCGCCGTCTCGTCCAAATCGGCAACTTATGATGAAAGCATCGTCGGAGTTGGGGCAACCCCGCAGGAACGTGTCGATCAACCATGATCAAGACCGCTCGGATGGACTGGAAAGTAAACAGACCTCTTTTTAGCATTGGGGTTACACTGTCTGACACGGCGAACCAGACTTAGACAAGTCGAAATAATACCAACCAATTAATCAATGCCTACCACTTTGAACGGAACCATCGTGACTGTGATTTTAGCCTCTCCAATGTATCTCCTCTTGAATCGTTTCTCTGATGCCTGTATGTAGGGGGGAAACTTGTTCCACTTGCGGTGCGAATTGCACTATCTCGCACGGCGGAGAAGACCCGACTAACAAGCTGCCTATGATCTATTATGGTGGTCTTCGTACTCCGTGCTGCCGCATTATGGCTACTGATTCTAGATCATAGTTGACCCAAACCTTGTTCGACTTCAAATTGAGCCATCGTCCCACAGATACGAGCTTTCCCCAGGATTCCCTCATCGTGCAACCCACGACTCCTCTTTTCTGCTAGCTGAGCGGATCGCCGGTCAGCTGGCTGGGATGACGGCGGTTGGTCAAACCAAAGCTTAGTGATAACTCTAACGCTTTTCAACCAGGGATCTGCCTGTCAAGAGCCCACGAAGGGAGGGCTGTCGACGACTACGTTGCACCGCTTTTTTTCTTTCTTGGTGGTTTGTTGGCTGTTGTCATGGTGCATACAGAAAAAAAATGTTTTACATGCTTGGTAGCTGCGGCTGTGTTGTCATGGACGTGTGAGACATTGTTGCCACCGTGAGCACTCGGCTGCTCTCTCGGATTGGCCTAGTTTTAGCTGTCGGTGAGAATTGGGCGTTTTTTTGCTGGGGGCGAGAGGATTCGAGAACCAGGCTGCCCTTTTTTTGCGGGCTTCTGCATCTTTCATATCTCCGGCCGGGAGGGAGGGGATTTGATGATGAGAGGTGCGTTGGGG
>PXNZ01000322.1:0-47081 GCA_003012085.1 Trichoderma brevicompactum | reverse complement strand
TCCATCGCCTGTCCCCCCAGCCCCAGATCCCCCATCGCGGCCGTAGTCTGCTGCGTCGCCGCCTCTCCGCCAGCACCGGCTCCAGCATGCGAAGAAGCCGCGGCAGAAGCAGCAGCGGTAGCCCGCGCGGCGACCTCCGCGGCGCGAGCCTGCTGCGCTGCGAGGAGGGCCTCGCCCGCGCGACGGTCTTCGTAGGCGGCGATGTCTTCGGCTGTGATTTGGAGCGTTGTCGGCGGGCGGCGCAGCATTTTTTTGATATTGATATTGGTTTTTTCAGGTTCCTCTCCCTTCTGATGAAAAAAAAAAAAAAAAAGAAGCCTTGCGAATGGGCTTCTTGTGGGACAGCCAGCCAAGATTCAAGGGGAGATGAACAAAGAGATATGAATGCCTCTTCTTTGATTACGTCGAGTAGTGGTGAGTATCGCAAGCTTTGTATGTTTAACCTCTTTGTGTCCTGTTGAAAGAAACGCGTGCTCCCTTTGAATCTCGTATCAAAAGCAATCGTTGCGTGAAAAAAAAAAAAACAAGTGAGATTGTTTCTTGCAATAATAAGGAAAAATGAAAATAACCCGAGACTGTTAATACGGTGTGTTTGTCGAAAATGGAATTGGTCCCTCGCAAAAGTAAGAGCATGTATGAATGCGAGATGCAGTAAAGTGAGTTGAGGTGCATGAAGCTACAGAGAAGTTTGGCTAGTACTCAGCCACGGCAGTCATAGCCATAGTGGGGGAACCGCGCAACAGCACCTGCCAACTACTCCGTACCGACTTCACTAATACCAAACAAAATACACACACAACTCTTCCTCTCGCCTTTTGGCCACGAGTGTCACATCACAGCAGTCAGGGCTCCAGTCCTACTTAAAATCATTTGTATTGGATCAATTATTATTACAGCTTAATCTTAACACATCTTACATAAATTAATGGCACAAAATAATACACGCTGACATAGACAAAATAATCGCTGTTCGCGTTGTGGTATCATTCAACAACTGGTATCTGCATCTATAAAGACCGACTCAGCTCTCAACTTTCAAACTCATGCCATGGTATATACTTTGACAAAGGAAATGAAATGCGGCATTTGGCACATAACCCAACGGTATCCCAAGCCATCACATCATGCAAAACAAAAATGGAAAAAAAATCTTCAATAAATCATTCAACACTTCAATAAGTGTCGTCAACTTTGAAACCAAGGAAAGCTTCAAGTCCATGTTCCATAGCTTGCTTCGAGCCCGCGGGTGTAGGGGCCAGCTCGCCAACTTCCTTGTGGCTTGCCTCGCCATCGGCGATGGAAGGGCCCCAAGGGCCATCAACGCTGTCCGTTGTGTATATGCTGGCACTGTAAGTGCTCTCACAGCGGTCGCGAAGCTGCTTGATGGTGTCAAAGACGTTTTGATGGTGTTGAGCGCTCACTGGAGTCTGCAGCTCCGCGTCAGCATCTGTTTGTACAGTTGATGGGGTTGATGCAGCTGATGTCATGCTGCCCGCAGAATCCCGCTGTGTGGACCGATCAGATTTGTCCTGCGAAGTCTTCTCCGAGTCAATGAGCTCGCCATGGGTCTCAAACCCAAAGCCTTCAAACCAAGTAGTGACATCATCGGCTATCTTGCCTTCTTCCTCGTCCGCTGGCACCGGCTCCTCTGGGAATAAGCCATCCAAATCTCCGCGGGCACCACCCAGAATTGCGGTCTGAAACGCCGTCCAATCAACATCGTGTTCTTCTTCTGCCTTCTCTGTAGTTGTTGTTGTCACAGAGTCACGACTGCCAGCGTCACTTAGGACGATGGGGCCGTGTCGGAAGGATGGATTGGTCATGGTGAAGGGGGTACTATTGAAATAAATAGCCTCGTCTTTTATTTCCGAGGCATGATTCCAGCTGCGACTACGACGGTGGCCGGATGCTTTAGAGCCCCTTTTGCTGTCCGAGGCAGATTTGAAGTCCTCCGCGATAGGTGGCAAGAGTGGCATTGTTGGCGCTCTTGCAACAAACCTCGCTGGATTCTTTGGGGGGACAATGGGTACCGAGCTGGCTGACGATGCGTCGTCGTTGTCCTTGTCGTCGTCTTCAGCTATTGCTTCTTCTGCCTCTGGCAGTAACAGCCGTGGCAGTTGATGTCTCTCTAGTGGGTTCCTGTCCACCTTTGACGGTGATTTTGGTGAAACGTCACCGTGAATGATTTCTGGGGAAACAAGGATTGTCGAGGGGGGCGGTGGGACTGCGATTTCGAACGGCAGAGCCCTCATTTTTATGTCAGCTCTGCTCATTGGGATAGGCGACATTGATCTATCTGGCCACTGAAAGGGTTCGCGGAACACCGTGTTTTGCTGTTCCGTAAGTGGACCTCCAAATGGGCGCATTATGCTTGCAGAAGA
This sequence comes from Trichoderma brevicompactum, assembly GCA_003012085.1. Classification (NCBI taxonomy): domain Eukaryota; kingdom Fungi; phylum Ascomycota; class Sordariomycetes; order Hypocreales; family Hypocreaceae; genus Trichoderma; species Trichoderma brevicompactum. Next base: position 44,700 of record PXNZ01000322.1, on the reverse strand, counting down.
ATCTGACGCTGCTTTCATCCTTCTTTCTTTGCTCTTCTTTTCTTTGGCCGCTGCCTTGCTGTTGTCTTGGCCATTCCAGATGGCCTCTATTTGGGATGGTGTCATGGGCTGCTTTTCCGTCTTAACGCGCTGCGCTTTGAACATTTCAGCCATGTTCTCGGTCAAGGTCCACCTGGAGGACCGTGCATGCTTTCGTGACTCTATCTCAGCAGTCACTTGACTTGGCCGTCTATGAATGGGGAAGTGAAATGAACTAGCAATAGAAGCTTTGCGAGTCACGCCAGATTCGGATCCATTGCTGGTGGCTCTGTAGCTGGGACGACGACCAGGGACAATTGGCGCTGGTGCGGAGAGATCAGAGTACGCGGATGCTTTTGGCGAAGCTGCATTCACCCCTGCATCTGCGTCTGCAGCATCGGGCGCCTGATCGGCATCGTTGGAGCGTTGATTGGCCTCGTTGGTAGTAGCGGTGGCAGCCACAATGTTTGTCTGCAGTTTGTGTTCAGATTGTTGGCTGAGACGTCGCATGTCTCTAATGGAGGGGCCAGGAAAAGGTGAAAAGGGTCGCAGAATGCTGCGACTCCGACTGGGGCGGTGACTGGGCTGCTGAGCGGGCTGCTGACCAAGCTGATTCGCCTTCTCAAGAACCGTACCCTCGAAGAGATCTTCTTGGGGGCGCTCTGGTCGGTGAGGGGGGTAGGGAATCGAAGGCGGATCGGTGGGCGCAGGTTCTGACAATGTTCCATTTCTTATCGCGTCGCCGCTGCCAACCGAAGAGAGTTTTCTGTGGTGAAAAGCCGCATCACTCTCATAGCTGCCTCGCGAGTAGGATGGAGTAGTCGGTGTCGAGATTGCGGGTTGTGATGAGGTTGATGATGAGACCGCTGATAGGCGGCGAAGGCTCTTGCTGCTTCGGAGAATCGAGGAAGCAACAGAATCTTTCCTCCTATGAGGGGAAAACCATGACCGTGACCTTTGTTGCTTGCTTTCCTTGGCTGCATCGTCGGGCTCGGCAGGAGACCCATTCGTCTTGTCACGAGAGCCGTCTGGATCGCGAGACTTGGCGCGTGAGTGAGAACGAAGCAGTCCTAATGCGCCCGACTCCATCTGGAAGTCAAGCCGCTTTGTTAATTTAGTCATCTCCGGAAGCAAACCTCTGGAGATAGATTGAGGTAAGGGATGGTGTGTATAAAATAGTAGCGCAAAAGCCAACTGCGCAGGGTATCAAAAAAAGAAGAAGAAACGGCGAGCAAGAGACCAGAGAATGCAATGCTGGCGGCCGAGCTTGATTGCGCAAAAGAATCCAACGTCCTACCAAGCGCAGGCGATGGGAAGGGTGGAGCTGTGTGTAGGCATGGTAGTATCACCAAGATGTCGCTGCTGTGTTGGTCGAAGTGGTGGCAGACGGACGGGATCTTCTGTTTGCTCGCTTGCCTGCTTTGCTTTACTCGCTCGCCCGGCTGTTGGCGGTGATGAACAGCAGGCTAAGAGAGGCTAAAATACCTTTGGCGTTTTGGTGGCAAGACGCCAACCGGGAAGAGAAGAGAAGAAAAAAAGAAGCGGCAAAGCCTCCAAGGCGGAGGAGGGGATCCGAGTGATTGTATAGGAAAACTAAACATGTGCAGGAGTGAGGCTTCGCGATTTGCGTGGGGAGAGTTGACTTAAAAGGCAAGTCCATCCATATCATGCCATGTCCATCATCCTTGGATCCCGGCATGCATGGCCTGGAGGTTCCTTCCCTTGCAATCATGGTCGTACCTCGTAGCAGTGTGGGCAGGACGGGGCTAGCGGGGCTAGCGGGGCGGATGAAGCCAATGGAAGGCGTGGAGCAATGGCGCCTTTGGGGGGAAAGGCAGGCACAGGGCAGGCTGGAGCCACCTCGGAGCTGCTTTAGCACGCAAGACCAAGCCTAACCGAGTGCTCCGGCCCGCCAGACCAGTCCTAGCGAGGAAGTAGTTTCTAGCTCTGCTGCTCGCAATCAATCTTTTTTTCCTCTTTGTACGTGCAATTTGGCTAATCAGGGAGATTTTATGATGCATCTTCAGCTCGGATTCACGATCCACCACTGGGAGAGGCCAGATTCCCGTGTTCGTTAATGAAGGCGAGAAAAAAAGCAATATTATTATTTGCACAAGTATACTATATGGGAGAGTCAATAGCGTCCTTTTCTGGCACTCAGCACTCAAAGTCGCTCAGCTCTTCGAGTCATTTCTGCACGGCTGCGGTGGGTGGCCGAAGAGTGGCCAAATCCCTCTCTCATAGGAAAAGAGAGAGAGAGGAAGAGAGAGGAGCAAAGAGGCCAAAACGTTGACCGAAGTTCGGCATGCGCCCTATGTACCTCACAGCGTCGTGGGCCCAAAAATTGGCTTTCGGCTTTGGTTATGGCCTGGGCAGACCGCTGACCTGGTGCTTGCCTTGCACCTTACAGGCAGTACTTTACAGCACTGCGTGCACTATTATTACAGGTAGGTTAGGTGCTGTATGTAGGTACGTGTAGTGCTGTATATAGTAAATGGAGAGAGGACGGAGTAATAGATAGGCGGCAATGGCGCTGATGATTCGTTAGCGACGGCGGCCATTGCAGAGGTGCCCCTAAGAGGCGGGCTAGGCCTGGAGAGGCTTAACGCGCCGCATGCAAACCGCCTACAAAAGGCACTTGGTGCATTTCAGATGCCGCATCCTCCCCACAGAGACCCCCCAAAGGGCCCCAAGACTGTCAGCTGCTGCTACGTTGAGTCTCTGGGTATCGACATGCCGCCGAGACTCTTTGGGAGGCCATGTTGATGCTACCGTCCATCCCAGCTCGCCCAAGGGGCCCCCGCATCTGCGGTGCAGAACAGCAGCTGCATGAGAGAAGCGCGCGAAGGGGGGGATATGCGAGTGCAAAGGTGCTTCGGACGAGAGCTGGAACTGGAACTGGAACCGGATACGGAGAATGGAGCACGGAGCACGGAGCATTCACTTGCTTATACGGAGCACAGTATTAGTACAAGCAGCAGGCAGCGAGTAATGAGCGGCAAGGGGAGTCATGCCACGATGCGATGCCATGCGGTCTGTGGATCTGACGTGAGTTTGATTCAATTCTCTTCAATCAAGACCTTGGTACTACTATTACTATGGACCTTGCAAGTAGGTGGTAGTATTCCCGTCAAGGCAAGGTAAAAAGCAAGGTAGCATTGGCAATCAATAGATAGATAATACATCATACCTACGATTAGTATTGAATGACAGCCCAATGCTCTGTACGGAGCGTGCTGCTAATAGCATTGCTAGTAGTATGTACTACTTGTATGCACTACTCGTAATGGCAATGCCGTTACGGAGCATAACCCACAGGCATGTATATTACGGGACGGGGATTTTGTCTTTTTAGCACCCTTTCTAGAGGTCACGCTGATCGCAGAAATCTGATCCGTATCAAACACAAAAGGTCCCCCCGTCCGTACCCTAACCTTTGCACGCTTCACCGTAAGTCCTCCCTCCATCTCTCCTCTGCACAAGCACCGGCACAAGCACCAGCACCCCCCTCCTCCGGTCTGCAACAAACATTATCCACGGTATTATACTCGGTACAACATGCGTATCACTTATCCAGCTGTGCACATCGAGCAAGTTACGGGCCGATGCCACCGACGCTTTGTCCGCCAAAAAGGTGCACCGAGCTGCCTCCATCGCGGGGTACGTATCCACAGCGATGGAGCACTCTGTAACTGCCAAGGGAGTTTCTAACAAGGTTTAAGACTGGTGGTCCCTTTTTTTTTCTTTCTAGAAGAAGTAAAAGAAGGAGAAGGAGATGAAGTAAAATGTGATTGCCCTTGAGAACACTGTATAACAGCTCTGCTCCGTGCCTAGCCAACTTAAAACTCAATGGCGCAGAGCATAATGGGAATAACAGGTTTCAAGCCCAGATCTGGATTTCCCTCCCTCCCCTACGGACCATCCCGGCTGACTTGCTGGTGGCGTCAAGCCCAAGAGCGCTAGCGACAACGCTCCGTGGTTGGCGCGGTCCCCGCGAAATCAATCAATAGCAGGCCCTTTATCCTCTATCCGCCCTCGGTGAGTCCGCCACAAAAAAAAACAGCGCCGCTATATCGCCTAGCTGCATTGGGCTGTTTCTGTCCAGATGTTCGGCAGCTGGCTGGTGTAAAGGTGCAAGTCAATGGGGCACCAGTCTTCTTTTTTGAGCGAGACATGCGCTGAGGGATTTGGCATTTGGACAAGCCGCCAAGTCGTCATGGTATCCTGACCTGCATAAAGCGCAAGGACCTACGGGGTACAAGGTCCGACGCTTGGGAGTCGTACGGAGCACTACTAGTAATACTATTTGCCTCATTCACATCATGCTAATAGGCAGGAAAAGTACAAGTATATCCGGGCATTCGGCGCATCAACACCATCAGCGCATCCCGCCACTGCCGAAGGAAGCAAATCGGAGGGAATGTGGCACAGGAAAACAAGGCTGCCAGCCCCCCATTAAGCCACACATGCATCCTTCGGAAGCCCAACAGCAGACGATCTGGATGATTAGCGGGCTCTACTGCGGCGGTACAATCGGAGGTTGCTTGGGGATTCATGCATGTGCACCTTGGGATCAGCGGCCGCGAGTCAACCAGCTCCAGCATCCTTGTCGGACAAATGTCGAATCCCACGCATCGGACAGCTGAAGAGAGAATGCAGTACTATTGACTAACTATTGTCCACCCAACAACATCTGTGTATTCCACGTTGGCCACGTCGCCTTGATCATCCGTCAAAAAAGAACCGTTTTATTGGCGGTGCCACCACACATTCACCAAAAGCCCTACAGCCCGCATCGGCCGACTAGAGCACATACTTGGTGCATACATGCATCCATCGGACTCGCTGCCTGTTCGTAGTGCGTACATTAGCAGATGCCAGAGACAGTAGGTGTCATTCCCATTGTTACCCCTCACATCAAAAAGATAGCAGTGCTCCATCGTTCCCACATGCACGCCCCAAGCACCCTCTGCCGAGAGAGAAGAACCACACGGTTAGATATTCTAGATCCCGAGGCAATGCAGAATTCCCACGCTTCAACCTGGCCTTTGTGGACGAGCCGATCGGGGCGCTCCAAGCGGGGGCCCTGAACATCTTTGCTCCAAACAGTTTGGAGAGGAACCGTCCATCGACAGAAGCCACTGTAAGCCCTGGCTGGACCAGCGAAGAAGGGTCTGACTGCTGCATGATAATCCGTACACCGGACGCATGTATGTCTCTCTCAACACCAGAAAAGACGGCATCGTTGCAGGCAGCCGGCACTCTGGCCTCTCGCCCTGCTGCTGACGGATGAAACAATTCACGTCTTGTCATCCGAGGCGAGCACCCGGTAAGCTCCTCCATAGCAATGCCGGGTGCTTGACACATAGCTCGAGGTCAAGTGCTCAGCATATCCATTACTCTGACATCACCAAACCCATCGGTATTCCCTCTACAGTAGGTGACAGCCATTGGGTGGTCCGACAGCATTTGCCTAGACGCCAGTCACCACCAAGGATGGCCATGTCGTGCCATGGTCTCTGCGTGGCAATGACAGGTAGCCTCTCACGATGACAGGTTGCATCCAGGGTAAAATCGTCAATCTGCCTGCCGCGTTAGTCCATCTCTCGCAGCCAAGAAAAAAAAAACAGCCGGGGGGGTTTGTATGAGTTCGATCAAAAGCGGCTATATTGATTGCATCGTCGGCAGAAAAAAAACCGCTCGGGCCTCTTCGTGTCATCATTGATTTGCATATCGCCCCATGTCCAGAGAAGGCAGCTACTACAAAGGGTTATTTTTTTTTTCTTCGTTTCGTCTGTTTTTAGCCAAGACGACGCCCGTTTCTCATTGTTTCGCTGATGAAGCCACTTGCTCCTAATATTAGATACTTTTTAATATAAAGATGATCGCTGCGTTCGGGTCATAAAACGGCTACTACGCCAGTGAAACGTCGCAGGCCTATCGGCCCATCTTAGCCATTTAACCCTGTATCCGGCGCAGCATCATCCTGGATGCATGTAATTAATATACTCAACCTCTTAGACCATGCTACGAGCCCATTGGATATGCGGGGAAGTATTTTGTGTCCTGGTTAATGAAAAAAGAAGAAGGTCTGGGTTGGAATACCTGTCGACCGAGTCATATTCAATGAGGTTGTATTGACTATTCTGTTCTACTCTGTAGTTATGCCATATTGCTCCTCCAAGATACATAAGAAAATCCCACTCTTGGTCCGTTGTATAGTAGTTCATATGCTGAAGTACAATCAATGAATAGATATCAAAACCCCGTAGTCTCCATACCGAGTCATGGTGAAAGCCGTCTGTTAGTGTATAAGCGGCATCAAGCTTGCGAGTCGGCTTGATATTACCGTCAAACGAGGTTGATACCGAACCTCGTCCAAAATCATATTCGGCACCATCGCCAAACATTCGTTCTCCTTCCCCTCCATCTTCACAGTTTATATCCTTTGTTATATCTCCTCCTTCCCATCTTCACAGCACACAATTCGCCTCCCTCATCACCCTCGACGTCCCCGTCTTCAGAAACGACGTAGCCGCATGCCTCGGAAACGTCAACCTCAGCACCTCTCTCTTCTCCATATCGGAGACATCACCTCCCTCAATCAACGGCTGACAATCCTCCTCTACCCTGCTCCCCCCTTCCTCTAGCTTTCTGGCCGCAGCGTCGCTCGTCTTGTAGGCTGTTCGACTGCCGCAGCACATGGTGAGCCACCTCTTGATGGATTCGATGACGTCTGAGCGCCATGATGTGCAGGGCTTGGGTGTGTAGAACAGGGGAGGGGGAAGTCTCTCGGGCTGTGAGCCCAGTCGGATGCCTTTTGACTGCAGCATTTCGTAGAAAGATCAGTGGGTTGATGGCGAGTATGATATCTCCTTGAGAGGAGGTTCGTTCAATATTCGGGTATCCAAAGAGTCAACAAGAACAAACAGCAAGAGGCGTTTACCTATGCAATATGCAAAATGCTTCGTAGGAAGAAAAGATAAAAAAGAAAGTAAAAAAAGAGGCTCCATAAATGTCATGGGCAGGAAACATCTATATTAAAAAGAGCGCGGAGACTTCACCTCGCAGACCAACCCCCTATCCGCCGCTCGGTGCCAAGTAATACATAAGTCGGGATGCATTCCACGGACCTCCTAGGCGACCACCTCATTTCGCTTTGAAAAGTCTCACACGGGTGGACCTTGGTCGTAATCTGAACGCAAGGGAGGCATTCAACGCATGTGAGAAACAGCGGGCTTTTGGTCTTTATTCATGTCTCACACATGTGATAATGACCTTCATACCCAGTGTTGGGCGAGTCCTATTGACGCCTCACTCCGAAGTTGGGCTCCCGAGGGGGGTTAGGACGATCTCACTTTCAAAATCTCAAAGAGAATGGGCCATTGTCTTGTTCATGATCAAATGGCAAAGTTACGCGCCATAAGTGTAATTAATTACTGTGCACTGCGTATAGCTACTTTAATCATATTCTTCCACCTCGGCGTCATCATCTTCCTCACCGTCATCATGCGTGGCAAACGGTACAAAACGAAAGTCCAAAAAACTCCTCTTTCCCCCTTCCACATCAACCATAAACTGCAGGCTCAGGACTCCCTGGCTATCACCTCTGAGACTGACTTTGCTTGCAATGCGCATCGCCTCGCTGGCATGTCTGATGAAGTCAAATTTGTAGGCCTGTGACCAGCGATCGTTGATGCTGAACGTTTCAAGAAGATCTTTTCCTCGTGCAAAGTCCACACTGGAGCTGCCTATATCTCCAGCGCAGGATAGTGTTAAGAATGGCGACGCCTTGGTAGCTGTTATAGTCAGTTTAACAGGGCCAGCGGGTATAATCTCGGCGATGCAGTCGAACAAGGTGCGGGACGACATGATGATTTTGAACGTTAGGTCATTACGATCAAACGGTATGTCTTCTGGCATCTCGGGAAGATAGGTTGTCAGCCCTGCAGTGGTCTTGGTACCGGACTCCTCAAGGATGACTTTGAAAGGATCGCCTTCTTCCGCATATAACAAAGTGCATGTTCCAGGTATGCCAAGAGTGTGGTTGCTAAACGCATTTGGCCTGTAATTGCGTATGTTACTTCGATATGGGTCTTGGTCGGCCTTCTGAGCTCGAGCAGCCATATCCACGGACCCAAAGATTTGCAGTACTTCAAGAAATGTCGACAACGGTATTTGGAAATTGGGATAATCGGGTGCCTCGCCATCCTCTGGCGGAGGGAAATTCACAGTGTACGCAGAAAACAGAGCTTTGTCCAGAAATGCAACCCCTATAGCCCCTGTTAGCTCTGCTGGCTACACTTTCAGAGATCCCACCATCGCACCTTGCATCACTCTTGAATTATCAGCCGCAAAGCGAATGCCATCCTCGGTAATCTGAACATGGACCCTTTGTGCAAAGTCTATGCAACGGAGAAGTTGGTATAACGGTCTCGGAGACGTCGAGACAGCTCGAAAGATGGGCTTCACTTCTGTAGCCATGTCGAAATGTCTTTTGTAGACGCGCGCCGATCAAACGTTGGAGGAAATGGAACAGATATGAGAACAACTCTTATAGGCGGTAAGAAAATGAGAAAACAGCAGATGACAAATAACTCGCTCTAAGATCCTTCTTTCTTGCCAGCCAACTAGTATACAATGGGTATCTCAGACATAAACTCCGACCGCACAGAACATGTAAACAGTTCCAACGCTGCGATTGATTAGCATACACTCAGCAACGGGATTATATCAGTGGGGCTTCTTACGCAATTGCTAGAGAAGCTGGAACACCGAGCGCAATGACGTTGACCAGAGAACGATCTATCGCAACGGGTGATTAGATAAAAGTATCCCGCCTTCCTCATTCTTTTACAAAACTTACTCAGTGCAAAGACACCAGTGATGGCCACGCCCAGCGAGATAAGGACGAATGCGATGGTGAATTGGCTTTCCTTAGCAACAACGGGGAGGAATGGACTGCCAGCAGCAGCTTGCCAAACTTGGTGCAACGAGGAATCCATGTGCTGCACTTTGTAGAACGAGCGATTGAGGCTCCAGGCTGCTTCTCACAAGTGATGGCAGGGGAACTTGATACAATCGATTCTCGTTGGAACGAGCCTGTGACAGTCAATCGCGCCGTGATTGCGAGATTGTTGGAGCTTGAGAGAGAGCTTGTGGTGCACAGCTGTCCGTGAATGATATCTGGCCGATTAGACCGATATGGTTTAGCGCGGCTAATGACATAAGCAGCATTTGAATGCAGGCACACAAACTATGCGGCTCTCCACAATCTGTGTTACATAATCAGGATGCATGACGCTTGGACCATGGCGTTTCCAGCCGCGCAGCGCCGCGAGTTCAACCTCTCCATAGCATCATTCCCAAACTGCGTCTTGCACCGAGTAGTCTCTCGAGGCCCAGCCGCGTTGCGCATACCGACACCATGGCCGACGTTCGAGAAGAGAGTAAGGCGACTCTGTCGGGCTATTTGCAAGTCCGTCGTATCACTAACACATCAACTTAGGTGGCAAGCGCAAAGCCGAGGACGATCCCTCCTCTCCCGCCGTATCTAAGCGGATCAAACATGACGAGGACGCCGACGAAGCGTCAGAGCAGAAGCCCGCCGAGATGAAGCCAATTCCCTTTCCTGAAAAGGTATGCCTCTATAGCCAGTACCCTCTGCACGCACCAGCCGCTTCGCAATTCACTCGTACTGATCGCCATCTTACACATCTCTATAGCCCGCCGTCATCGAGGAACGCAATGGCGAGATCGAATTTCGAGTAGTGAACAACGACAACGAGCGCGAATCACTCATCATTCTCACGGGTCTCAAATGTATCTTCCAAAAGCAGCTCCCCAAGATGCCCAAGGACTACATTGCGCGACTCGTCTACGACCGAACACACCTGTCCATTGCCATCGTCAAGAAGCCCCTCGAAGTCGTCGGCGGCATCACCTACCGACCCTTTAAAGGCCGCCAGTTTGCCGAAATTGTCTTTTGCGCCATCAGTTCCGACCAGCAAGTCAAGGGGTACGGTGCGCATCTCATGTCACATTTGAAGGACTATGTGAAGGCTACCAGTGATGTCATGCACTTCTTAACGTATGCCGACAACTATGCGATTGGCTACTTCAAGAAGCAAGGCTTCACCAAAGAAATCACTCTTCCCAAACACGTCTGGATGGGATATATCAAAGATTACGAGGGTGGAACTATCATGCAATGCTCAATGTTGCCGCGCATCCGATATCTAGAAATGGGTCGCATGCTCCTTAAGCAGAAGGAATGCGTCCAGGCCAAGATTCGAGCATACTCCAAATCCCACAACATTCACCCGCCGCCAAAAGACTGGAAGAATGGCATCCGGGAAATAAATCCTCTCGACATCCCCGCCATTCGGGCTTCTGGATGGTCCCCCGACATGGACGAGCTTGCCCGCCAGCCACGCCACGGACCCAACTACAACCAGCTGCTTCACCTGCTCAACGACCTGCAAAATCACAATTCTGCTTGGCCATTCCTGGTGCCTGTTAATAGAGACGACGTAGCCGACTATTATGACGTGATCAAAGAGCCTATGGACCTCAGCACCATGGAAAGCAAGCTCGAAGCAGACCAATACGCCACACCCGAAGATTTCATCAAAGATGCCAAGCTCATCTTTGACAACTGCCGCAAATACAACAACGAGAGCACACCCTACGCCAAGTCGGCCAACAAACTCGAACGATTTATGTGGCAGCAGATCAAAGCCGTACCCGAGTGGTCGCATCTTGAACCGGAGAAGTAGAACCTCTCCCAGGATACGCACAAGTCTGCGCACCGAAATGCTGGTGCCGCAACGTAAAAGAGACAGGGTCCACGCTTCAACCCTGACGATCTGGGACGATATTTACCCTACATTGGCAACTATATTTTGCGCTGTGTTGGAAAACACAATTTATTTATGAGATTACGAAATGCCAGGCTTTTGGTGCGGTGGATTAACTTTCCTCCTTTTTTTTTCTCCTTTTTGTATTGGAAAGAGCAAAGGCGTTTCGGCAAGGCTAAGAGACAACTATGGATTGATTCGTTTTAAATAGGTTACAGTGAGCCGCTTCCTTATATGCGCTGTCGGCATCGAGGCACTCCCAAGTGCGGGAGCTTGCTTATTTGATGTAGTATAAAATTAATATATCGCATTCTACGTTTACGTGAAGGTCAACAATGCATCCCAGAGCTACGCGAAGACGGCCTAAAACAACTAAAAGAGAACTGAAGGACGCATTCCGGATGCGTCTCAGCCCTCAACCTCGTGTGTTATTGTAGCATCTAGCTATGCCCCCTCGTCATCAAATCCTTTCTTTATACCTCGACTCTCAACCAATCTCTGCTAACAACTGTGCCCCCCTCTGGGAGTAGGTCTCTCTCCAACTACAACAAGGTCCGCACAAAAATCTGCCCCCTACCCGCCTCCTAGGTACACGTATATGCCTATCTACTGAATTCTGAAGCAAAGTAGAAAAAATGGAAGAAAAGAAACAGTCAAACAAAAAAAAAGCGCACAAGAGAAATGAACCATTAAACGCGCTTGGCCACCTAAACTCCGAACAAATAAAAAGAAACCGGTCGATGGACAAACAAGGGCGGCAATATTCCTGCTTGCTTGACGAATTCCGACTATCGTGCAATGTGCCTTCCTGCCATTGGTTGTGGATAAGGGAGGCAGGAGGGACGTCTATCCATAATGATTTTGGGCGTTCTAAGAATCTGAAGACAAGAGGAAAAAAGAAGAAAGGAAAGAAAAGGAAAAGTTTTGGCTGGCGCAAGTTCATAGGCCCCTCCTTAAGTTGTGCCATCAGCTCGCAGGCGTCTCATCCTGGGGAGGCTCGTTTACATGACTGGCCGAGCCATTTCTCACTCACTCTCCTCAAGTTTGGGTTCCAGACTGGCTAGTGGAGGAATCTCCTGCTGGTAGCCGAAGATCGGAGTAGGTGCGTCGAGGCCAAGGTATGTGATCAGGGGTCGGCTGTAAGGTAGATCGCGTTGCCGATGTCAGAATTTGCTCATCGCGGACAGAATTCTCGTTGTCAATTGTGCGACGGAGTAGGGGTTGGAGGAACTCGGGAATCTCAGACCACTGACCAGCGCGAGCCATATGGAGCATGCCGTCGGGGAGCAGACTGGCGGCCATGGGGTTGGACGAATGAGACTGGCCCAGCATTTCTTCCGTCATCCTCTCTGTGAGAAGCGCCAGCTCGCCGCTTTCAATCGCATTCTTCAGCCACTGTTCCCATGCTTCGTCCAAGACGACTGATGTGTCGCCGGCCTCGCGCCTAGCCGCCTGCGCACGTAGACGCTCGTTGAGCGGAACGCCCACGCTCGCGAGTTCCTCATCGCTTTCCTCCACGTCCATGTTCTCATCGTCATCCAGGCTCGAGATGTCAATGGTATTTATCCTGACGGATCGGCCTTGCTGAGCAGACGGCCGACCGATAGGCTCCGTCCAGTCAGGGAAACCGTCGGCAGCGGTGTCTCTGATGATGATCCCCTGCTCTTTCTCGAACTTCTCCTTGGCCCACTTGGTTCCCTCCCACTTCGTAAGCGCAGAGATCTCGGCATGCGTGAGGCCCAAGGCGTCGAAGGCTCTAAAAAGTCGGCGGTGCCATGACCAACGGCTGAGTCGGATGCGGTGAGTCGGATGTGTGTAGTCCAGCCCAGGATACTTGGCTTCTTGCGTCTCAAGATGGCCGTAGAAGGCGTGAGTCTCCTGACGGACTTCGGGGATGAGGCTGCGTTGGAGAAGAGCTTGGAAATCCTGGGGGTCGAATGTCTTGGGTTTTGGAAACATGAACTCGTAGACGAGCTGGTCAACTGGTCGGCCCTTCATGGCTGCGATGGCTTGTGGGCGAAATACTCTCCCGGGACCGACTCGAAATGAAGAGGCCAAGAGTGTATTGCGTAGAGAAAAAGAAAAAGAAGAAAAAGAAGCGTCACCAGGCGTCTGGTTGCAGCGGCTGATTACGGGCGGTGACGAAGCGGGTTTTCTTGCTAGTGGAAAGTATCGGGTGAGTTCGAATGGGGACGTCGATCGAGCAAAGAGCCCAGAAAGTCTGCTGGAGGGGAAGAGAAAGCGAGGCTCGAAGATGCTGTCGTGCTGTGAACGAGGAAAATCAACAAATCCAAAGCAGAGTAGGCCAACAGCCGAAGAGGCAGCTTGTCTCGGAAACCTGGCGGGTGGGCTCGGGTTGTCTTAGCCAAGTTGTGCTATGACCGCTAGGAATGAAGACAATGCCTCCCCCAAATTAATTTTTTTTTTTCGGGGATTCCGAGAGAGTGGTGGTGCACGGGAGAAGAAGAGGGAGAAGGTTGTAGGAGAGAAGAAGTCTCGACAGCATTCACGTGGGAGAAGGCGCAGCAGTTGTTGTACAGCTGACGATATTTGCAATCTGTCTGCTCCGTATGAGGGCCTGAAGATACATAAATTCATCCATGGACAACTCGAGTGCCTAGCAGGTGCCTGGTGCTAACTACTACTGGTGGTGCCTCTCCGTACAAGCAGGCGAGTGGATGACTTGACACCTCGGTGCTCCATAATCTGCAGCGCTCCGTACAGGGGAATAGAATCGAAGGCCGGGGAAGAAGAAGAATAGTGCAAGTAGCTACCCAAGTAAGCTGCCTCTGGCCTTGGCTTGTCCGTTCCTGCGGCAGGGAGGTTGAGGTGAGATAGAACCCCGGCAAGGAGCCTAGCTGGAAGGAGCAGTAGATTTGATCGTGACGGATGGGCTGCTGCGGGTGACATGCGCTGGTGATTGGGCCGGCAACAAGGAGAAGGGGACCTGTTTGGCTGTCGTGGTGCGAGCATGGCGCTATCTTTAGCGGGTTTGCCCCTGTAGCCCGGCCGTTGGATTCCGGCCGCGGACCAGGCCCTTTTTGCTCTCGTCATCGGAGGGTTTTCTTGGATATTTGTACAGACAAGGACCATGATTTGCCTGCACGCGCTCGTCTTGATTCCTAAATCGGCGTATGAATGCTCTATAAGGTATCTTAAGGTACCTAGTACCCTGACATGCTGGTCGGCACCTGGGGTTGTCACGGGGAGTTGTCAACTTTTCCACTAATGAGCGGCGTCATCAGTACTGTACGCACTAGCATTAGGCACGGCTCAGGTGCCTGAAAAACAGCGGCAATGTCGCTGCTTGGACGCCAAGGCACGGAGTTTTCAGGGTTCCGTGGCAGGCGAGGCAACTTTGATCCGCGACCCCAGCGAGACGCCGTGTTTAGGCTCCGGGCATGAGTGGTGCTTCACCATTTATATATCCCTACCTAGTAGATACTCAAGTACATGTTCGCATAGTCAAAATGTGGTTTTTGAGGCTGCGTCATCATAGAATGATGGCAAGTTATAATCGATAGGCCTCGTTATGGGGCATTTCCCTTGGTACCAACCTATCAGGCAGAGCTCCATATTTCCGCTCCATGGACAATGGTCACTTGGCGTCTGTGCATGGACCACTTACGGGGCAAAACGGTTATAGGCAGCACTATTGTGCTCAGTTGTGACTCACTATAAGTAGGAAGCACTCTGTGCTATGTACGACTTCGTGCAGAGCTCCGAATCCTCTCACAATCTCGTATGCATCGTATAAGCGTCTAGATGGGAACACCAACGCCACAGCCATAGTTCAACGCGGGGGCTATCACAAGCGCCCTGCCAATTGTAGTCAAGTGGAGATTCCCATCAAGAGACGAGAATCCTCCTTAGTGTTTAACATAAAAGGCCAAAAACCACCACGTTGCTTCAACGTAGTCGAATTGAGCTCTCGTTGCCCTCAAAAGCAGCGCTCTCTGCAACCCTTACGAATGATCGAGTTTATGAAAAGCAACGTAAAGTCCAATATATGAACGATTGGCAGCCATCTCATGTAAACATGGAACCCCAAGAAAGGATCAAAATTCGCACAACACTACCACTCATCCCACCCATCGACTCTCGCGATGAAATACACACTGCCCGTCTTATACTGAGAGCACCGCGCGTTTCCGATGTGCCCGCCCTGCACAAGCTTCGCATCCAGCACGAGGTCATGCAGTACACTCCCAAGGGCGCCGATAAAAATCTGGAAGACACACTCAGGAGCCTGGACGTAATGCTGCCTCCAAATGACAGCAAAACCTACCATTTCCACATCTTCCAAAAGGATACCGGTGAGCTGGTCGGCAAAGGCGGCATGCACGGCGTGGATGGGCGCAACTTTGGGTGGCCAGAAGCCGGCTACTCTTTCAAGCACGAACATTGGGGGAAAGGATATGCAACTGAATTCATGACGGCGTTCCTTGAAAAATGGTGGAGTTTGCCTCGCAAGGAGGTAGAGATTGAGGTTGATCCGATAAGCGTGGGTTCTGAAGGGCTGGAAGCTGGCGATGTCCCTGTTGTCGAGCGCCTTGCTGCCGTGATAGACGTTACCAATACGGGGAGCAGGAGGGTGCTGGAAAAGAGCAGATTCACCCGATTCAAGGATTGGACGACTCTGGATTTCCGCGATACTCACAAGGGCCAAGACGTCGACTTGGCGGGATTCCTGTTCTTGGCTCCAACGAAAGAGAGCAACTGAGCGTTTTTTTATATATATATATATACATGTAACACTACTGGGACTACTGCGCTGTTTTATAATTTTCGCCTTATATCAGAGAAGTTTACTTAATAAAAACCTTACCCATGATAGCCATTAGACGTCAGATTTGATAATATGTCAGTACATCTCTGATTCTACATAGTACCTTAGGACTAATGCTCATCAATACTGCGTTACCACAGAGTGTTGTTAAAGTGGTTGCGCGAAGTTACGTGTACCATTATCCCGCCATACCCACCTCTTAATTAGTTCAGCGCGTCCAGCGCGTCTCCCTTCTGTCGCTCGTCGTGTCACACGGCAGCGCCAGGTATTACCACCCCTCCATTGTCTCTTCTTACAAACCTGCTTTTTCTTACCAACTAGTATCTGCTGAGACACTTTTTGGCCTTCATTTATCCCCTCTTTTTCGACGCCGCTTTGGTTTCTGTCTCTATTATTAACCTCAAGAGCCATGGGGTCTACATCAGTCCACGAGGAGCACCAGTACCTCAACCTTGTCCGCGAGATCTTGGACCAGGGTGAGCGAAGACCTGATCGGTAAGTCAGCCTTTGGCGACATGCAGCAACATGTCAGCTTCCAGTACTGACACGCCTCAGCACAGGCACTGGGACCCTGTCTATTTTCGCACCCCCGAGCTTCAAATTCCAGCTCAACGACAACGGCCGGCCAATCCTCCCTCTGCTAACGACAAAACGAGTGTTCCTCCGCGCCGTCATCGCCGAGCTCCTCTGGTTTATTGAGGGCAACACATCTTCTGCCGCGCTCAATGAAGCCGGCATCAAGATCTGGGACGGCAATGGGTCTCGCGAGTTTCTTGACAGCGTGGGGCTGACACACCGCGAGGTGGGCGACCTTGGGCCTGTCTACGGCTTCCAGTGGCGACACTTTGGTGCCGAATATGTAGATGCAAAGGCAGACTACACCGGCCAGGGCGTCGATCAGCTGGCCGAAATCATACACAAGCTTCGCACGAACCCTTATGACCGCAGAATGATCCTCAGCGCCTGGAACCCGCGAGACTTCAAGAGCATGGCATTGCCGCCTTGTCACATGTTTGCCCAGTTCTACGTTTCGTATCCAGGAAGAGGGAACGGACAGGGAGCGGCTGAACCCACAGAAGAAAACAAGCCAAAAGGTCATCTCCATTGTCAGCTATACCAGCGGTCGTGCGACATGGGCCTTGGCATCCCCTTCAACATTGCGAGCTATGCATTGCTGACACACATGCTCGCTCACGTATGCGATCTCGTTCCGGGAAGCCTTACCCACGTCATGGGAGACGCACACGTCTACATCGACCACATCGATGCTCTTCGAACACAGTTGGAGCGCGAACCGCGACCTTTCCCCGAGCTAGAAATCACACGGGAGAAGAACGGCAGCATCGATGGCTGGAAGGTCGAGGATTTCGTGGTCAAAGGATACGAACCTCACAAGTCAATTCCTATGAACATGTCTGTCTAGCCGAATCTTACAGAGAGGCTGGGGCAGTGGAAGAAAAAAAAAGGATAAAATAAAATAGAGCAACCGTGTTGGCCATGGCCGACAAGAAGCTGTTACGCAGGGGCGTTATATGTGCGGCGCTTAGCCTACCCGCTATCTGTCGTGGCAGATGAAGACTTATCAGTGCTGTTCCCCCGAGGGGCTGTTATTTTGTCTATCTGTGCTGCTGTCGGACAGTTTGACCGCAACGCGCATCTCGTCTACTGGATGGCCGATCAACTGTTCGTTTCCGCTGCGTGGATAAAAGTGAATGGCCACCCCCCTGGCGTAAAAGCATTGATAAGTCTTCATTTGCCACGACATAGATGGGACGTAGTCTCATCGTCGACCATGGGACGTCAGATTTGAGCGCACATTTTTTCTCAAGGGAAGCGCTCGGCACCAAATTTGGCCGGGTCGTTCATCTTATGTAAAGCATTTGATAGAGCCTGCGTAGAAAGACATATCATCATGACTTGAAAGCCGCGTACTAATATACACCGAGTCTAGAAACTCAAAAATCATTTTTTCAATGGTTGCTGCTTAATGTGTATGAGCAAAAAATATGTCCCTGAATTGTAAACAAATTTAGATAAAAAAAACAGCTTCAATCGCTAAACTCCGTCCAAATGGTTTGTTTTCTTCATCACGTCATAAATTGTAAAGGCTCTCTCCTTTGTATGAAGAAGCTTTTCATGTGTAAGCCGACTCCTGATATCGGCGGCTAGGCATCCCGGCACTTGCCAAGTTGTCTTCCATAGATCGTCTATCCCACTTTTTTCTCTCTTCCCTCATGCGGTCCCTATCTCGCATATCCCAACCCGGCTCCCGTCGTCTGTCGGCATCGGCGTGGCTGCTAGTCCGTCTCTGTGAATCTGTCCGGCGCGGGTGCTGCTGCTGCCGCTCTCTGCGTCCGCTAGAGTCTTGGTCGTCAGTGCGGTAACGCTCTCGCTCTTCGCGCAATCGGCGGCGGCGGCGGCGCTCCTCTTCGCTGGATCCTTCTGATAGACCGTCGGAGGCAAGGTCTGAGTGATTCTGGTTCAAGCGTGAAGGGGGGATATGCTCGCGGCTCCTCCGCACGCGGATAGGATCGTTGACGGAGCTCTGCCTTGAGCTATTTCGACTATGGCTTCCAGGCAGTATGTTGGAAACTGTCTCTGTAATCTTCTCCCTGAAGGAGCCAAACGGGCTGCCTCTCCTTCTCGCCTCCTCAGCCCGACTGTCACTTCGATGAGTGCGGAAAGAAGGCACGCTGGAGCCCGCCGACGGTGGTGGAGGTCCTGCTGATGGCGGAACGACTCGACGAACACCAGGAGGTGGAGAGCCTGTCCGTTGTCGACGCCTGGCCCTCAAGTGCATGGCGTCATCAACAGATTCATCACCTGACGAATCAGACGAGGGACGCTGCATGTGGCTGTGTCGACGATCATGCCCGGGTCGGCTGGGCGTCGTTCGAGTAGAATCCGGGTTGAGATATGTCCCGGAGTAGCTGTGTCGGATAGAATCTGGGTTTGGCTGGCGGGTGCCAGCATAGTCGGAAAAGCTTCGACGTCTCGCGGCATCATCGGCGGGTCTCTGGCGGCGAGACCTTTCCGGCGAACGCATAGGAGGCCTTTGGCCGAAATTAGCCCCATGTCTTTCGCCTACACGGACATAAGTAAACCTTTCGAACTGATTTGGATCAGTAGCCCTCGACCGAGGGGAAGTTGGGTGGAAGGGATCCTGCGGGTGGAAGGGATCCGACGGGCGGAAGGGATCTGAGGTGTGAACATAGGTGAACTTGGGCGCGGCAGGTTCTGGAGACGGTTCGGGCTTTGGCGCAGAGCTGGAGCTGGGCATGCTTGCCTCCTCCTCCTCCTTGAAAGCTTCGTCACGCATTTGATCGGCGCATTGCTTGTGCCAGCGGTCGACCATCTGATCTGGCTGTGCAGGAAAGACGCTGGCGGACAGGTCGGGAGGGAAGACTTGGCCCGTCTCGGGATGCCTTAGTGCCCAATGCTTGACAGCATATTGAATGAACGGGACATGCTCTTCGGGCCCGAGAAGGATCTCTACCGACTCCCATCGAGAGAAGCCCCGAGGCGTCAAGGCTGGGATAGAAGGGGCGGCGAAGTCGTTCTCAGTGGGCTGCAAACTATGCTGGCAGCCCGTCACTTGCCACATATAAGAAATGGTCGAGTGAGGAGTCTCGAGAAATAAGGCTGTGGTGCCGAGGCGGCAAAGTTAACACATGAAGCGAAATATCCTTTATTTGGTCCGTATGCCCGCTGACGTACAGTCATAATCTCCGCCAACGGCCTTGTAGAACGCAGCGAGCTTCTTGGGAGTGAGATGCGTATCATTCTTGTCACCAAGCTCGGCTACCTGTCATCAAACACCATTAGCGATCGTGTCTCTTGCTCAAGTCGGACGAGGTTTGAAAGCGTACGATAAAGCGCGCGATTGCTCTCAGCAGCGCATCAAACTGCATTGTCGGGCTCTTGTCCGCTTCGAACATGTAGGCGTACTTGATGGCCCCCGGCGGCGCTGAGCCATTAGATCGCGGGACAGCCATATTGAACGGCGGGCGGCAGCGAGGAAGTCTCGCATTCAAGACGGTTTATGGGCTTTTTCAGGAACAAAAAAAAACAAAGGCGTTGGAGGTAAATACAAGGTGGGCGGGCGGCGATGGGAATTGATGTCACTAGCTGCGGCAGGGCCCGGGCCTGGGGAGGAGGCTATGGGGGGTGATTAGGTTGAACTTGGTAGCGTTTAAAGTAGCGCTGGCTGTACCTGTAAGCCAAACAAGCAGCTGTGCGCCACAAAGGGCAGCCCGAAGAAGCAGAGAAAGGGCAGAGAAGGTGAAAGAAAAAGGCAGCAAAGAGGCTCGGCTATGCCATGGGGAAAATAAGGCTGGCGTATCAGACGCTGGCCAGGCCGAGGCAGGCCATTGGATTCCGCCGCAGACGCAGAGGGCTTCGATGCAGCTTTGTCGCCCGTCCTGCCTGCGATCATGCTGCAAGGCCAAGCCGTGACCAACGACGATGGCGCAAAACGGCCCCTCATGGGCCCTCTCGGGCTGACACGTGCGTCCTGGCTGCAGGTCGTGCGAGCCTTGAGGCGTGGCTGAAGGGCGAGGCATGGGGATGCAGCGCGGCGATTAGCCTGGCCTTGCTGGGCCTAAGCCGGGTCATGGCTACATTTGTGCGGCTGCGATTGGGGCGAGTTGGGCGGTTCTTTGCAACAAGACAAGACTAGTGAGTGCATGCGTTTTGCAGTTACATGCGCTTTTGCTGCCAGGAAGCTGGGGAAGATGATGTCACGGAGGGGGAGATGAGAAGAAGATGATGAAGCCAAGCTCGAGACAGGTTGGAAGATGGCAGTTGTACCATCTACAGCATCTACAGCGTCTACAAGGAGGTACTACCTACCTAGGTGCCTACTATTACCAGAGAATGTAGCCTTGGGCGTCAAGCTGCTACAGAGCGCTCTGTACGCACGAGTTGGCAGCATCAAACAGTCATTCAGTCAACTGAATCAACCCCGTCCCGGCGCTAAATGGCCCGCTGGCCCTCTGGCGGCTGATCGCCTCTCCAGCTGCCTCCAGTCCCGCTGCCAGCGCCATGAGGCCGATGCCTTGTACCTAGTGATGGCACCACAGGCTCTTCTGCCTGACTAACGCCCTCTTTGCCTCTGCTGAGCCACAGCACACCCCCCGCCTGTCTGATGTCATCCCCCAGGCACAAGCGCAATCTGGCCTGAACTGACAAGGGCATTTTCGCAAAGAGAGCGTCGCATTCCGCATCGGCGAGTCAAGGAAGAAGACAAAAAAAAAAAAAAAGGGTTGAGCTGCCTACATTACTATTGCGACGCAACCTCGAGGGCTTCATCAACTCTGGAGCTCCACTCGGAACGAGGCGCATCTCACCGAGCTTTCATCTCGAAGCCACTAAGAAACAAGGGTGGGAAAATTTAGGAAGCGGGCTCCCTCTCTCTCACACCACCTTTGCCCATCGCCTTCTCGATCTGCTCAGCCTCGCAGTAGCAGCTATGGACGCCGTCCGATCTCTCGTCCAGCCCATTACGCACAACCTGCCGGCTCCCATCCGGGACCTCGGCGTGTCCATTGTCGGCGAAACGTGCTACAAGGCTCTTCTGCTCGACGTCGACATCGAAAACACGGAATGCATCAAGTTCGCCGTCAGCAAGGGCCTGGGCATTGGCATCGTCGGCGCCTCTGCCGTCGTCAAGGTGCCCCAGATCCTCAAGCTGCTCAAGTCAAAGTCCGCCGAGGGCGTATCCTTCCTGTCGTACCTGCTTGAGACGAGCGCGTACCTCATCTCGCTGGCGTACAACGTTCGCAATGGCTTCCCCTTTAGCACATTTGGCGAGACCGCCTTCATCATGGGCCAGAACGTCGTCATTTCGATCCTCGTCCTGAACTACAGCGGCAGACCTGCCATGGCTGCGCTGTTCGTTGCCGCTCTGGCCATCAGTGCGGCCGTGCTGTTTGCGGACAATGCTTTGGACATGCAGGCTCTGAGCTACCTGCAAGCCGGTGCCGGCGTCCTCGGCGTCGCCAGCAAGGTCCCCCAGATCTTGGCCATCTGGCAAGAGGGAGGCACCGGCCAGCTCAGTGCTTTTGCGGTTCGTATTTATCCCATTGACTTTGCATGGTGGTATGGCTAACGCAATGGTGTCTAGGTCTTCAACTACTTGGCCGGTTCGCTGTCCCGCATCTTCACCACGCTGCAGGAAGTCGACGACAAACTAATACTGTACGGCTTCATCTCCGGCTTTGCCCTCAACGCCACCCTCGCTCTGCAAATGGTGTACTACTGGAACGCGCCGTCCGCCAAGGCCAGGGGCAAGCGGAAGGAGGTCATCCCCATTGACGCCCACGGAAGCTCAACGTCTGTGTCGAAGAAGGGCCCTACCACTCGGCGTCGCGGCTAGGCAATGTTCCTGCGGAGTTTTTGTCATTGATTTGGATGCTGGTGTACAGGTTGGGATCAGGTTACTGGCGGGGAATATGCTTATGAGAATGAGGTGGAAGCGCCTAATTTGCCTTGTGGTATGCTCGTCATCTGGTATGCTTGGCCTACTATGTATTTAATTACAGCTACAGATATAGCTATTTATTATTATTCTTTTGACTTTAGAGGGGGGCCACGAGTGCAGAGTGCCAAGGACAAAACACATTGAAAAGAGGCATCAAAAGTAAATGGGAAGTATACTTCAAGACAGGCAAACAACACCCTAAATCTCACATTATACTATACACGAATGCTCGCTACGCATACTAGCTATATAGCCAACACTTGGCTTTGTTTCATGCCATATGGACATCCCTTTGATAACGCCAGCTAACCCAAAGCAAAAGCCCGCAAAGGCTCGCTCAAAAAAGAAGTTAAAAAAGACTAAACAAAAGCACAACATGATCACGTCGTCTGTCCAAAATCATCATGCTTTAACAGACTGGAACGCCCGCGTTGGTCCAGCCAATGCCGCCAATCCAGACTCTGCGCCCAGCGCATTGCAGGCAGCGCTTCTGCTCGCCGAGGTTGCTCACGGAGCAGCTGAAGCACACGTGCTTGCCGCACGCGCCGCAGGCCGTGTCCTCGACGGCGCCGTTGTCCACCTCCATCTCGTCGTCGTTGCCGCCGGCCAGGGCAGAGCCGCAGTCCTCGCAGCTGGTCGGCGGCGCGGAGGGGTTCGCGATGCCCGGGGAGGAGCTGCCGGAGCTGGGCTCGGAGCTGATGTTCCAGAAGCGGTGCAGCGACTGCTGGCTATCGGGGTTCGCAGCTGACGGGGCTGGCTGCTGCTGCTGCGGCGGCTGCGGATGGGCCGCGGTCGGGTCTTGGGGGTGCGGCTGGCCCTGCTGCCTCTGCTGTGCCGAGTACAGGAGGCCCAGGGTGTGCTCTGCAGGCGCGCAAGATGATGAGTTGGGAGTGCTCAGATGGTGGTGGGCGCGCCATTCGTAGAACTTACGATGGACCTCCTCGTCCGACGGCCGGTTGTCGCGGTAGCGCTTGAGGGTGCGGCTGTGCAGATTGGCCGGCACTGAGACGTCCATCATAGAGTTGTCGGCGCTCGGGGGGGAGCAGAGCTCGGAGGCGGAGCGCTTGCGCTTGAGGAGCATTGCCATGGCTGCGGGCTGGAGGAGGAGGATGATGGAGATGGGAACTTGAATAGAATTTGTGCGTGGCGGCTGGAGGATCTCAGACTTCCGAAACCTGCAGATGGATAGTGTGCTCTGGGCAGACTTTGTTGTATCGTCGTCCAAATATGGATGCAAAAATCAGTTGCAAAAAAAAAGAGTTTCGAGAAATCACGGGCTAATACACACACACACGCTCCTCTCAGTGCTTGGTAAAGAGACGATGAGGAATCCAATTGGTGGTGAAGAAGAAAGAGGAAAAAAAGACAGCCAAGATGGGGGGAGGACGCGGCGAATTGAGTTTTTGGGACACAGTGAGACGGATTGGTGCCGGTCGTTGAGGTAACGAGGCGGGTCGGGGGGTCCCTGGCAGGTATTTTGTATGTAGCAGCTGAGGCGCGACGGAAGAGGCGCCTGGAGGTTGGTGGGTTGGGCGGGCTGGAGGATGGCGCGAGTCGCGGTTTGGTGTTGCGTGCAGCGCGTAGAGTGGCTTCGCGACAGAAGGCTTGCGCTAGAGAATTAGCTGGGCTGTCATTTAGCCGGACTATTGAGTAGAAACAACCGCCTGCCGACCTATAACAACGATGCTCAGGGTGCAATGCTCACCACGGCTACAGTACCGTTTCAGAAAGGTCGATGGTTGATGCCGGACATGATTTGACGGAGAAACTCTTGCTCAATTATATACCCTAGGTGGCTGTCTCGTAACACTACCTCCAACCATTACTATACGCCTATACGACAACCTCGTGTCCCCAGATATCACTCCACAGAACAAATGGTACTATGTAAAAACCTCCTCCGACGTCTAATTCTCCCTCACAATATCTTCACCACCATCTTCCCTATCCCCCCCTTCCCCGTGACAACCTCGTCGCATCCCTTCCGAACCGCCTCCAGGTCCTCGAGATCAGCCACCCGCATCACCGGCCTCACCTTGCCCAGCGCCACAAGCTCCCCGGCCCTCTCCAGGTCCTCCCGGATCTCGATGCTCCCAGACACCATGTCGTACTTGATGCCCGTGCCCCAGAGCTTCCACTTGTACACCAGCTGCACCAGGTCCAGCACCACGCCCATCCACCACTTGAACCGGTCCGCGCCCAGCATCGTCCGCGCAATCTCCTTGCCTGGCACGCTCGTGATGGAGATGAGCACCCCCGAGCCGCGCCTCAGCAGCGGGATGCCCTCATCCAACGTGTCCCACTGCGTGTTGTACATGAAGTCGACGCTGCCACGCGGCACCTCGTCGCGCAGCCGCTGCGTCTTGTAGTCGACGACCTGGTCAAAGATGCCCGGCAGATATCGCTCCACCAGCGGCACCTTGGGCGTCGACACCGTCGTGATGACTCGCGCCGCGCCGAGCACCTTCTTGGCCACCTGCGCCGCCATGGATCCCGTGCTGCTCAGCCCGGCCGGGATGTACACCGTCTTGCCCTCCAGGCTCTCCTCGCCCGCGAGCTGCAGTGCCCGTCTCCAGGTCTGATACGACGTCACCACCACGGTGCTCAGTCCGGCCACTTCCTCAAAGGACAGGTGCGGCGGCTTGTGCAGTAGGAAGCGCTCCTCTGCGACGGCGTATTCGGAGGCGAAGCCCGCCGGCGGATGGCGGAACAAGGGCTTGTCAATGTACGCCCCGTAGACCTCGTCGCCCACCTTGAGGTTCTTGACCTCGGATCCCACTGCCACGACGACGCCGGATCCTTCCAGGCCAATCTGCGACGGGAATCTTGATAAGGACAGCCACCCAGTCAGTAAAAGCAAAACAATAAGCAGGTACATGGTCAAACATAAAAGAAGAAAGGGGTTATAGAATGCCTTACTTGGGCATATACAAGAACCCAAACTTGCCGTCCAGCGCCTGCAGCTCCCCCGTGTTCATCCCCGCCGCGTGGCTCTTGATGAGCACATGCGTCGGCAGCGTGATGCTCGGCACCGGCAGCTCTCGCACCTCGTAGCCCTCTGGCCGTCCCTTTTGCGGCGCCACGAGCGAGCGCATCGTCGTCGGGATGTCCATTGTGAACTATAAAAGGAGGCAATGGGGGAAAAAAACAGATGAATAGCAAAAACTTGTAGAGAGTGAAACAAAGTTGTACTGCTTGTTTGTCAATACTAAAACACACAAAGATAATAAACAAAAACAAACCGACATGCATCCCTTTTCTCCGAATCTTTATATATGCACATGTCACCTCATATCGGCGGCGGACTTGCGCATCGTTCGGCGTTCGGTGGGTCCCCTTCCGAGCGGGGCGCCGCCGAACCCGTTGGGTGTGAAGTTTGGAGGGGGGGCAAGGAAACCTCCCGGACCCCCTTCCCATCGGACGGGCCTTTTTTTTGGTTTTGGGAAAATCTCCGCAAGGGCGGAGTTTTGGCTTCATGCTTGCCCCTTATTTTGGGGGTTGAAAGAGTATATATAAGCCGTTGGCGGGATGGAGGAGGCTCGGTAGGATCAGTTCCCTCAACGCTCATGCATGCTGCGTAAACCTGAGTCGTTGAAGATGCGTTTCCATCTCAGAGAGCAACGAGCCGGAAAGGAACCATACCGCCTTGGTTAAGATACAGAATGGCATCACAAAAAACGGTATGGGTATATGTAAGATCAAAAAGATTTGTGCGTCTGCATACAGAAAATCACAGCTTGTTGGCAACAATTCATCGGCAAAGTCAAGCATTGCTATTCGCTACATCTACTACTACTACTACTCCCAACACTTCTACTTCCAAAAGTCTGCATATACTTTTTGCATCTCTTCATCCATGTCCATCTTCTCCTAACAGATGCTATCCCAAAATAACCGTACGCCCCAGGGGTTTCGGGTATACCCCCTTCCCAGTCCCAAATAAAACAGGGCTCACGCTGGTGTGAAATTCGTCCCGGTCCTCCCTCCAGATGCGCCCGCCTCTCCTGTACCCAACAACAAAGGAAATATATGGAGAAAAAAAGAGAAAAAAAGGATAAGTGATAGATACAAGCCACGTCCCTCATACGGGGGAAAGGCAACAGGTTGACAGAAATTGTTTTTTTCTTCGGTTAACAAGAAAACGCCGAGTCTATGCTGAGAAAAATGGATAAATTATATGAGGCGAAAAAATTTGATAAAGAGAGGGCAAGTGAGGTCGCCTGCCGTGGATAGCTGTGTGAGTATAAAAGTAGTTAGTCCATGCTGGATGTCCCCAAGGCATGGTTTGCTGTCATTGGTAAGTCGTTGGGTATCATCGACGTGACAAAATCTCTCGTGTGTTACGTAGTGGTTTTGATGCCGTATCAACTGTATGCGGTCGGTCGGCCTGGTAGTCATGCATGTCGAAGCATGAAACAAAGAAGAGGGTAAAAGGACACATCATCCCAGTAGTGTGGATGATATCTGTCTGTATCGCTTTCAAGGCAGGCCCCGCCTATGGCTAGGATCACGGGGCTGGCATTGTCTGTCATGCTGGCGCTGCTGGGCAGCTAACCACTCGGCAGATCCAGCTTGGCGGGATGGGTTCTCGGCCGGTACCTTGGTATCCTGGCCGGAGCCGCCGCTGCCGCCATTGCCGCCACGGTTACTGGCAGAGTTGGAGGATCCAGGTACAAGATCAGTAACGGCCTGGGCAATGGATGCCACAACGTAGCCTCGGAGTTCTTGGTCCTCTCGCTGGTCTTCCTTCTCAAGACGGAAGCGCTCCTCCTTGGACATGTTGGCCCGGCGAAGGTTCTTGATCTCTTGCATGATGTAGAGCATGACTTCTTCGGGGCAGCGGTTGCGCTCATTGGCGGCTTCATTTTTGCGCACGTATCGTCGTGTCACGTCAGTAGCACCGTCGGTAGAAAAGGCCACGCAGTAGGACATCTTTTTCCCCCAGCCTTCGGTGTAGAGCCGCGGGTTGTCCCAAGCTTCCTCGCAGGCATCTACGTGAATCCATCTCTTCTGGTGGTCCGAGTAGATTTCGGTCCACACATGGTCCTCGGCGTTCCAAACCCATCGGACACGGCCACCTACCGCACGGCAAAGCATGCTGAAGCAGTTGGCCCATTCCCCGACGCGGCCCCTGCGGGTCTGCAGGAGTCGCCACACATCACCGAAGCGAGGGAAGCGCTCGTAAGCGCCGCAGCTCTCGGCAGAGCAGCGATAGAGCTCAACTCGAAGCGCACCGCATGCGCTCTCCTCAGGAGTAGGTGCTGTCATGCCCTGGGCGATTGTGGGAGACAAGCAAACTGGACACGGGGGGTTGTTTACCCAAGTAAAGAATGATCGCCGATACCACCTGTGAAGAGAAAAAAAAAGTTAGAACACTGAACCTAGCCTGAGAGAAGAAACACAAAAAAAAAGATGCATTTCATCGGCATAAAA
This sequence comes from Trichoderma brevicompactum, assembly GCA_003012085.1. NCBI lineage: Eukaryota > Fungi > Ascomycota > Sordariomycetes > Hypocreales > Hypocreaceae > Trichoderma > Trichoderma brevicompactum. The sequence continues at coordinate 17,120 of PXNZ01000322.1, read as the reverse complement.
CCTACCGAAGAAGAGCTCGGATGACGCAGTCTTGGTATCCCCATTCCGGCTTCCGACCATCGCCCATACTCTCTGCCTGGGCCTGCAGAACCTGGCTCTCCTCCTCAGCCTCGCTGTATATGCGATCAAGAGGGATGGTCTGGAGGGCCTCGTCCAGCAAACCGGGGTTCTCATATTTGGTGGGTGTAAGCGATAGGCTGAGGAGAAGGTTTCGGAACTTTTGTGAGTCGCGATCTGTAGCGGCGGGCGGTGTTGGGATCTTGGGGAGGTGTCGGAGGGCTGAATATGAGGGCGGAGTGGTGGAAGCGTGTGATGAGCCAAACTGGCTGCTACCAGCGGGCGAAGGTGCATCTGAATAGGCGCTCGAGGGCCGCTCCCGCGAGCTGGATGACATGTGCTGGGCCCGGAGGTCGTTCATGCGCTTATCGCGTAGCAGGCCCTCGAAGCGGACCCGGAGGTCGTGAGCCCATTCCTCCCCATAGTCGTCTTGCGATGAGGGCACAGAGCTGAAGGGGGTGCCTCGGCCCTCCATTGTGGGTGGAAACGGGAAGGAGAAATTGTTGTCGATTAACGAGCGAAGCGGGTCGAGATGGCGAGGCGATGGATTTAATTGTTGTTGCTTGAGGATTTAAATCTGCTTCAGTTTTCTCTCTCAATCAATTATGAAAGGCGCCGAGAGGGAGAGAGAAGGAAAAGATATGAAGCAGAAGGAGAGAGTGCTGTAGGCAGAGGCGATGAAGAGATGCTTGCGTCGTCGTCGATGTCGCGGCCAGGCTGGAGTCTGTGGTCGTAGGCGACGGCGTCGTCAGCTGGGGGGATGCGTAGGCCGCTGAAATTGCCACAGTGACTGAGACCACCCCTCAGCGTGCGTCAACTCGTTCTGGCTTCGTGGAGCCGATGGTTGTCGACGGCCTCTTCCCTTGTCTTCGTCTCAGGGAATCTGGATCAGGCGCGTCGGAAGGAGCCGTGCAGAGTCGCCTTGGATTTTGTCGACGCTGGGAGATTAAGAGGCTCTTGTCATGCTCGAGCCGTCGCCGCTTGGGAAAAAAAGAGGGTTGAGCAAAAGAGGCAGACGGGGGGTAGTGGAGGATGTATGTAATGGGAATGGGCCTCTTGGGGGGTCCAAGTCCTCTGAGCGCAGCGCTGCCAGCGCCAGAGTAATCCGTACAGGGCAGGGGAAATAAAGGGACTAGCAGTGGTAGCACTGGCTAGTGGCAGAGGGGGGGTGCCTCGTGGGTGCGAGAGCCACTGATGGCGGTTTACGCGTCAGCTGGCCGCTGCAGCCAATCACAGCGGCCGTCCGGCCCAGCACCAGGATTTGCTGTGCTCGGTGAGAGGAGCCCGGCGTGGGTACCGCTACAAGGCGGCGAGGCCTGGGTACATGGCCCATGTGTCTTGGGCTCTTTGGGGGGATTCTGGCCGAGAAGAGACGAGGAAGAGTAAAGCAGTTGCGCGTGGGGACCCCAGGACCAGGGATGGGCGTTGAAGGCTTGGTACCCAGCAGTACGTGATGCTGTGCTCCGTATAGCAGCTTGGCAGTGCTGTATTACGGAGCCAGCGGCACTGATGCCATCCCGTCCCAGCTGTAGGGCTGGTAATACTTGTAAGTGATGCCATCAGACGACAGTATTTCTGAATGGACTCTTTTATTGCTATTTTTCACTCCATACTTTGCCCTTCCTTTTCTTTTCCTTTCGTTTCTTTTCTTCTCTTGTATTTGTTTTTTTATTGATCTAGTAATATGCTGCGAACCAGGGATATTCCGGTTCCCGGTTTCAGCTAGGTCGCTCGTATACGTACGTCAGTCTACTCGGCGGCGTTTCCTCAAGTTGCAATTGCAACAAGGACATCCTTACGCGCCCCAAACAAAATCAGTGCTTTGCGTGCCAAGCCGTCGGCCAAGGGGTGAGAGATCGTAAAAAAAATGAAATAAACGAACCGTTTCGGCCCAGCAGCATCGGATACCTCAGCGACTGCTCGCAAGAAATTCTCGAATAGGGCTCCATGCCATCAATCAGGAGTGGGTACCGCAGCCGCCTCAAAGAAAAAAGCACTGGGAGCCTCACGCAAAGACGACGAGGTACCGCGTGTCCCTCTCCCAGCAGCCCGCAAGTACCGGAACCTGGACCCTCCAGCACAGCGCCATCGAGAGGGCGATGACGAGGCACGCAACGCATGATGCGCTTTTCCCGTTTCTGCTGTGGCACAGCCGATGCCAAGATGCTAGCGGCACACAGCGGCAGGCAGAGCCATGGCTGCGCATCGGCGGTTGCGCACTGTGTGCTCTAGCCCGCCGTACTCGTATCTGAGACAGTGTATGCGCTGAAATAGCACTGTATTCAGCACGAGGTACGTATGTATGTACCTACTTCCAGACAAGGTGATGCTGATGCTCGGTTTTTCCCATTTGCTGCATGCAATTACGGACACATCCAGAATACCGCCTTGCCGTGCCTAACAGTCCGTCATCGACGTCCGAATACTGTGCTGTATGTGAACGGAGGGCGAGGTGCCTCCGTTTTTTTCCATCTCTTCTTATTTTTATTTTTTTAATCATTCTTCGACTTTTCTTCGCCGCTGCGAGTCACCAGCTAATGCGATCCTTGTCATGTCCTCAACCGCTAACCGCAATCGGTACTAACTTGTCCATAATCTCCCCCGTTGTTCAAGCACATACTGTATGCTGTCCGTACATATATACGGAGTAGTACTATTACGAATACTAACACACCGCGGACTATTTCTGGCCCTTTCGTATGGAAGGATCAACATGTATACGGAAGCTCTCCGTTTCACACGTTGGCACCCTTTGCCTCTTCCTCCTCCCCTCTCTGTCATTCCTATTTTAGAAGTCGAGAAAAGGTTCCAATCAGCAGCCCGCCAAGAGGAACGCAAGGAGACAGCCACACCACCACAGCAAACCTCGCACCTCTAGCCACCGATCTAGGCCTCGAGTGCATTTTCCCGTATCCGCTATTGTGCTCCGTAGTCACATATCGGGAAACCGACTGATCAACGCGGCGGGAAAACGCGGCAGCGTTAGCCTTTGCTTGCACGGTGCGCAAGTACTAGTGCTATTATAAGAATGCACTGTATCTTTCATGTGAATCGGCACCGTGTGATTAGTACGAGATGAAACAATGCTTGTTGGCGCACCGCGGCTACGGGCTGGGCGAGTCGGGGCGTCCTTTTGCTCTGCCTCTCTCCCTCCCAGGCGTCCTAGAGGTATCTCGAATCAGCCTTGCGCTCTCCGTTCCTGGCCTTGCCGCTGTCAAAACTGGCCCCCCTCTGTTTTATAAAACCACAGTGCTTGGCTCCATGATCGATTTTGCATAGACGTCGATCAGGAATTGCATGTTGAGCGAGCCCATCGTTCATATTACCTACTAAAGAAGAGACATGTGAGACCTGATCCCCTCCTCAACTCTTAGCGTTTCTCTTATGCAAGAGTGGGATACCTCTTCCGCATCACGCCCGCATCGTCCTGGATACCCAACGCTTTTCTTTTTCTCTTTTCCTTTTTCTTTTTCCTTCCTTCTACTCGGCATTATAACATCGTTTACAAAAGAAAAGCAATAGGGCAAGGAATAAGGTATGTCCCTAGCTTTGTTGAGCTTGTCTTCTTGAGTAAGCCCCAAGAGACTCTTCGCGGCTCCGACTCAGCTTCGGGACCGGGTCCAGAGCTGAAGCTAAAAGCCAAGGGCTCTTCTTTTTCCCCAAAGGGCAACAATTAAACATGTCTCGTCTGTTCACCAGCGCCCATCCAATCATGTCCTCGCCAGACAAAATTTGTTTCTACGCCCACAGCTGGGGCGTGGTGTTAGGGGGTGCGAGGCCGCGTCATCCGCTTTTGCGCTCTATGGGGGCTTGCGTACTACAACGTCCAATCGCCACTCGACGCCTGCCAGACAAACCGCCAGCCGCTTAGGATGGGAGAATCGTTGCCGCTAATATCACAGGAGACAAGAGTGATTGCCCACTACAGTTAGCGGGTTAGTACCCATTGAAGCTCGATTAATACTTTGGGCTCGTTGAATTCACAGGGAGGACCAAGCAACTACCAAGCGAATCCACGTCCCAAAGAGGCAGAATATATCAGCGTATGGAGTCCATATACAAAAGACATTACGCAGATGGATCTATCCAACTTCAGCTGCCCGTCGGTAAACGGGCCGTTGTATGCCCAGCCTGGCCGAGGGTCCGCGGTCACGACGAAACAATGAGCTTTCACGGCCGTACCGGTCCTGGTTGTCGATATTGTCGGTGTGAAGACGCTCTTCCCATCCATATAGGCTATCGCTTTAAAGCTTGACGGCCCCAAAACCAAGCCAGAATCATTCTCGCCCACCAGCCCAGACCCGGTGCAGCCCAAGGCGGATCTTGGTCCACTAGTTTCCACCAACGGGTGGCCATTCGAAAGTTCATGGGGGATGCTAAGGCACGAGCATATTAAGGTTGACACAGCAAATACTACCATGGCATTCATCCCATCATCCCTCGCATGAACTTTTGTTACTACCCTCTTACCAATCTAACCATACATCTTGATGGGCAGACTAGGTTCATACAGTACGACTCCATATGCTTACCTACCTTCCCTTCCATTACATACACGGCATCTGTCCCAGACATGCTCACCACAAAGACGGTCTCATCGAACTCGATCATGTTACCACGAGCCACAATGGAAACCGAGACATCTCCCTCCAGTATTCCTGGTCCGTGTTGCCTAGCCCATGAGAAGTGCATGATTTACATCCATCATTCATCACCCCCCAAGTGCCAAACCTCGCTCCACAAGGGCTCTTATCTGACGATCAATTTCGACAAACTTGCAAGGTACCCGGGACACAAGTAATATTATACGGAGTACATACATGCTTTGTACAAGGCTACGAAAGGGCTAGAACCGCCGGCCGCTCTTCTTCAAGCGCAGCGTACAAAATTACAAAGGGGACGCGCGTTAACTGGATCTCACCCCCTGTCTACCCATACAACGTCGTCGTCGTCTTCGTCTCACTCGCCGCATCGGTTTATGACTCGTCTAGGATCATCCAAGGCACTTGTAATCACCTCCAATATTCCAATTCGTTGAAAAAGGGCATAGCTTGGCTTGTGACGTGTAGGAATTTGTTCATGTGACCAACATTTCTGCTCCTGTATGACATACACACGCCGTCGTAATGGGCGGCGCATACAAGAAGCTGCGGACGGGACACTCCTCAGCCTTTTCACGAATAGCCCATATATTCGACCTAGTAGCTCGGTATTATGATAATAGTGTATTTATGAAAGTGCGTAAGGTATGAAATTAGAGAAAGACCTGGTGGTGGTCGTTTATTTGTGGAGTGTCAGTAGTAGAATGATGGCATTACACATCAGCCTTTGAGCATCCACCAAGCGCACAAAACTACATCTCTTCACATTCAGCAGGGGCCAGACATCTCTCTCTCTCTCTCTTTCTCTAAAACAAATAACATTTAGTATTTCAACTCCTTCCTATATGCTACGAGCCTCAAACCAGCACTTTTTGTAGATATCAGCCAGGAAGTCTCATCTCTAAAAAAAAAAAATCACTCTCGATATATATAATATGTACTTGGGTGACCTGACAATCCCCGTCTGCAACAGACCACATTGACTCGCCTATGCTATCCCCATCTCCCGTTTTTTTATCGTAGCAGCCTCCTGCCATTAGGAAAAAAAAAATTTCACCTCTCCCATTCCTCCCCAGCATAATATCTCTCGGGCATCTCCACATCCCACGTTGGCCTCTCCACTAGCGCAACCTCCAAGGGCTGGTCCGCGGCGTTGAGAGACACAATACCAAGGACTGGGCGGTACTTGTAGGTTATCCACCAGCTCTTGCGGTCGGTCCCGGCTTCGTGGCCCCCCGTGCCGTTGGCGTTGCCGTTGGTGTTGCGCAGCTGGGACAGGTCGCCCTCGGGGGCATCAGGCATGTCGTCGTCACTGTCACTGCCATCTTCGTGCGGAGAGGCGGTATCCACGTCAATATTCACCCACTGCCCGTCCACGTACTTTCCAACACTGTGTGGTGCGAGATTTTCACGTGTCATCTTGCCTCCGGCACCGCTGGTATGTCCGGTTCTCTTGCGCTTCGTCCCGGCCTGGGCTCCATGGCTGACGACGACAGCATCGCTCTCTGAAGCGGGCTTCGGCAAGTCTTGGGCAATGTCAAGCATCAGCAGGAATGAGATGCCATAGATCCAGAGGCGGGATCCCTGCCACAAGGCACCTTTGGCCAAGTCTAGCAGGTCCTGGACGGCGGCAGGGAGAGCCTTCCGGGGGTGTCTGCGTGACCATGGTGTGAGCGAGCCTTGGAGAGGGTGGAAAGTCAACACGTTCCACGAGGCTGTGATGACGGCGAGGGTGTAGTCCTTGATAGTGTCCGCTCCGCTTTGGCCTACATCTCCAGTGGGTACATCCTCCGAGAATGACAAGACGACAGGAGTTGAGGGTAGCTTGGGCAGTAGGCTTGCGCTTGGATTGCGAATCCAACGGCTGTTGACGCTGCTAGCTAAGCCCTCCTCGTCATCCGACAGGTCGCTATCACTGTCACTTTCGCTCTCTGACGAGGGCGCCGCGTCATTTGCTCCATCCCCTTCGATCTTGTCCTGCAGGTTCTCGTCTGGGCCGCGTAAGATCCAGGTGTCGATGTAACCAGCTATGTCAGCAACCGCGACCATCTTTGAGTCAGCAGTGAATGAGATGTGAGTGATATTCCTCTCATAGCTTCTCAGCCCGCCATTCTTGATGTATCGTGGGATGTGGCGTCGGAGGCGGGGGAGCCGTTGCAACTGAATAGCAAACTGTGACGGTTTCTCCGGCTCGTTGGCCTCTTCGAGACTAGCCATGATAACGCGGGAGCCCTCTTTGATAGCACAGAGCCATTTCCCATCCGGCGACAGCCGCACCTGTGAAGCACCAACGTTCTTCAGCTTCTCTGGGAGTTCAATTGCGGACAGCTTGACGTCAGAAGGCTTAACGGGATCTTGATGCTCTAGTCGGAAAGCCTTCATGTCTGTAGCTGTGGAAACGATGAGTAGGGTACCCTCGGGGTTGATCGTGGCCGAGCTGATATTAGAGTCGCCTTTGATGACAATCGTCTTGAGTAGTTTCCGATTTTGGTTGATGTCAACTTCTTCTCCTCCAGCCGAGTTGAAGATTTCCGTAGCAGGTTTCCGTAGAGCCCAAATATGGACCTCCCTATCCCACCAGCTAGTGATGAACCTGGCCTTTGGTGCGCTCGAAATGGGCGGCTGCTGTGGAAGATTGCTAATCGTTCGGTGGTTTTCACGGCCCATTTCCCTCAAGGGGACCAACATGAGGTTCGAATCGGGTCCTATGAAGAATGTTAGCCAGTCTAGATCTATAGGACTCCCTCTAGTGGTTTTCTTCTTTGAATTGAATCATCTCACCTCCTGTTACTACGACGCTCGTGCGGCCGTTCTCAAATGATGCCATGGTCTTGACATCGTGGTCATGATATCTTCTTCCCCAAACTTTGGTCCAGCGATTGCCTGGTCCCGCATTTTGCTTGTACAGAACAGTGCGACGGTCCATTCCTCCACTGATAATGGCCGATCCATCAGCGCTGACGGCAAGGCTGAGAACATCTTGCTTGTGGCTCTGCAGTCTCTGCGACTGTGTGTAGGTCTTGCCATCCCAGATGCAAACTTGGCCCGTTGAATCGGCCGAGACAATATTACCGCCAGGCAGGCACTTGACAGACCACACGATAATATCTTTCGAGCCTCCGGCCAGATCTGCGCCCAGCGTCATGTGTCGGAGCATATGTCCCTTTGTAACGTCGTAGATTCGAATGGTGCTATCCGAGCAGCCCACAACGGCAATCTTGCGCGACTGAAACGTGATGCTAACCATCTGCGCCTTCTTCGTGGGGGATCGAACAACGACTCGTTGGAAGCGTAGATCATCATCTTCGATTGAGTACATGGCCAGCTCGCCGTCAATCGTACCAGCAATCAGCTTGTTGGAGTACAGGTCATCTGAGGTTCCGCTCAGAGCTGGAGGCTGTACGGCAAGACACCAGATGTCGCCATGCTGTCCGCTCGCATGTCTCTTGGGCTTTCCCTTTTCGAGATCCCACTCGGTCACTGTGGATGTGTATCCGATGCTGAAGAGGCGCGACTTGCCCACAGCGATCTTGCCATCGCCAAGATCCTGATCCGGCTCGTTGACCCAAACAAGCCCATCAATGCTGCGATCTTTGCCGCCACGAATGACCAGTTCCTGGTGCCATGCTCCGCTTGAAGGGTTCCAGATCTCAATATCGCCGTTTGCTCGTCCAACGGCCAATCGCGCAACAGAGCCCTGCTTTGCCGATTTTGTCTTGGGGTGCGAGAAGGCTACCGCATTGACTGCTGAGGGCTTGTAGGGCACAAACCGGCAGCGGTGGATATCCATGATGGCAATGAATCCGATTCGATACGGCCTTTTGAAGCTGATTGAATCAGATGCCAGCGCCTGACGCGTTTTGAGAGACACCGAATCCCAGAGACTGTGGGAGATCAAGCGCAACGCAGTCGGCCGTGATGCTGCAGAAAAAAAAAAGTGCCAGCCTCGTCCAGAAATTTTTTAGAGCTGGCGAATTAAGCAGCGGCCCATGCACGGCTGCCCCTCCACCCCACCAATAATCGATCCCCGGCAGCGCCTTGTCAGCGGCCAGGGCATTTTGGCCGCCTATAAGAGTGGCGCAAAAGTCGATGCCACTGGCTAGACAGAATGCCTTTGGATGAAAACTGGTGGCTTTTTTCTCTCTTTTTATTATTTGGACAGCCTCGTCTCTTTGACACGAAGTGCCCCACACCTCTGTCGATGTACACTCACTTTGTGCTAGATTTAACCTCCTTCTGGTGGCTCATCAGGTAATAATGAATTGTCTTCGCCGATTTTGTGCAGCATGGAAAACAACTTTATTTGGAAATTTTTCAAGGCACCGAGCAATGGATGCAGCAGCCGTAGTCTCATCACCGTATTAAAGAAGCACTCGCATTATTGACCGTGCAAAACAGTACAACATCCTGAGCAGGTAATATATATCAACTCAGGGAACTACTAGGAAACGATGTAGCCAGAGCCAAGAAATACCAATATGAGCATCGCATGAACCCATCTCCTTCGTTACTTCTTCTTCGGAGCCTCCATTTTCATCCACAATAAGAGAATTGTCGTGGCGAATTGCTACAAGATGAAAAGGGAGAAGGAGCTGTCTGCCATTAGCGAGACGGAACCGATGCCCATATCCTTTCTGCAACTTCGTTCCAACTCCCTCCATCTGTTTTGCTTTCTGTAAATTCGTCGGTTCGTACTCCATTGCAACGACAACTTTTTTGGGCTTCTTTTTGGGATCCAGTTTTTTGGCTGCTCTTTTGGAAGCATCTTACCAAATTACTCTCTGCTCGACTTATCAACAAAACACAGCACAACATGGCCAATAGGCCTCAAGAAAAAGTCGGTTTCAACTGGCCGCCACGTAGGCTCTCAGTCATGCAGCGACGAGTCTTGGTGCTTGCAAGTTTGTTTCTGCTTGCCTTCTCTGTAACTGCATTTCTCAAGGTCGTAACATTCGAGACTGTTCAACTCGAACGACGGGCCCTTGTTGAGCGACAATTCCAGCTTGGTGGATTCCTGGGAGCTGTGTTTCGAGATGTAAGGCGCCATCATTATTTCATCTGTAGGGTCATCTCTCATAGCAACTGTCGCTAAATCAATAAAGGTAATCGGTACTAAGGCCATCGAAACAACAGCCGTAACGCACAGCGCAAAGCAAGAGTTGGCCGCCTCCTTACCAACGCCAAACCATGTGACCGAGACGTCTACAGCCACGAGTAGTATGCCTGAAACTTCAGATATACAAATCAATGAGACACCGGGATCAAATCTTCCTCTTGGAGATCCCGCTAAACTTCTGGAAGCATTAACAGATGCTGTAAAGGAAGCAATCATAGCATCGGAGCAGCCGCTGTCCACAGTACCCAAGCATAATCGGAAGAGCAGTTTGTCTGATATAATCGTAAGGCAGTCCAATTCAGTGCCTCTTTCAGCAGACTCTTCATTCTCTGCTTTCCTTCGAATATCCCGTCCAACTTCTATGGGGAATCTTCCAACGCCTTCGGTTAGGCTCCTCGGCGGCTTCTGGGGAGACAGCCTAACATTACGGGTCCATGATGTACGAGCAATCGCAGAGGATCCTCCATCAGACTCTTCTACCCATAGCCCTTCTTTTCTGAGCGACGTATCAGATATAGTTGCGGAAATATCGGACATCGATCCTGTGGCAGCCGCAAAACTCACAGACACGGTACTTGACGCTCTTCATGTGGACTCATCAGCCATCGCTTCGGCTATACCAAAGGTATTAAATCAAGCTTCGATTTCAGCAGCTGATTTACTCCCACTCGTTATCCCTGCTGTCGCCAAGGCCATGAATCAACCTCTACCTCTACCTCAACTGCCTTCGGTAAGCTCATTGGATATGGTGGAAACGCTGAATAAGGTGCTCCAACAAGGAACAACAGTCATCAATGATCTCAGCAGAGCCATGGAAGATATTACCGATCCAGCCCTCCTGGCAGTTCTCAATCAGCTAGCTATGATCGTTAGTGCTGTTGCCAACTATTTGAATAAGCCTCTTTGTGCTGTTGAGCAAGTCGTGGACGGAACTTCCTTTGAAGAAGTCATACCTTGTCATTCCGCTGAAACCGAGTCTCTAACATCGGTAGGTCAACTCACAACATTGGCTACATCCGTTCTACCTGGATCACCACTTAGAACCTCTGGCTCCGGAGGTAGCACGACTCTTGCGCCGCCTAACCCTTACTCATCCTCTGAAAATCAGGCATCACCTCCAAATCCAGCTCCTCCATCCACTTCTGCAGCCGGGAATCCAACAAAAACAAGCAACCCAGCGCCCACAAATGGAGAAAACGGAGGTCATTCTATGCCAAATAGCAACGCGGAAACATCGTCAGCTCATCCATCATGTCCCACGTGCCCGTCTTGCGACCAGTGTCCACAAAAGATATGTTCAATAAAGGGACCTGAAAGCCCAAGTATACACCACCCTCCTGATCCTTCAGTCGGACCCTGCCCTGGAAAGGGCTATAAGTGTGACGAATGCCTCGATGGGTGGTTCTGCCCTCCACAGGAGACACCAGCGCAAGTTGTACCTTGTGGAGTTGGATGGCCATGCTATCACTGTTCATCAGGATGGTTCTGCGCTCCGAAAGAAACTCCTGGTCCAACGCCTCCTATAAGCTCTGGGACAAGCGGCCCTATCACAAGTGGAGATGCAGCTCCAACGAAGCCTCCTCAGAGCGATGATCTTCCTACAGATTGGAGCCATCTGGGGTGCTTCCAGGACGCTATTTCCCGAACACTGCTTGGCGCCCGGCCCGTGGATTATCTTCAAGGAGACGTGTCTTCTAAAGAGTGCGTTGATCATTGCATATCCAGAGGATATAAATTTGCCGGGACGGAGAATGGGAGAGAATGTTGGTGCGGCAGTTCAATTCGAGATGATGCAGTGCGACTTCCGGAATCTCAATGTGGAAAACCATGTCAAGGCCAAACAACTGAGACTTGCGGTGGTAGTTGGGCTATTGATGTTTTCTTGTGCTCTAAGAAGGCCGAGTCCCCTCGTGGGCCACCTGGGAAAGCTGCCGGTGGCTTCATGTATCGGCTTCTATCAAATTTCAGAGGCAGCAATGGAAGGACAAACAGCCAACTCGTTCATGCTGTTGCTTAATGCACCATTTACGTTATTGATAATGCCTGTCGCAGGGCGGTCTTTGCTTCGGTGCCATCTAGTGTTTAATACCTACCTCTACGTTTATGGAGATGATGAGGTAGGTAGCCCTTTATTTTTTGGTAGTTTTTAATGCTCTTTCTTAACTGGCTATCATTTCAAAGTGGGACGTAATGTATATAGTATAATATGTTGATTATTGTCGAGATTGCCTTCTGGCCTAATCAAACAATAGCAGTTGATAAGGCGGTTGGATTCTCTTTAACTCTGAACTCTTGAGATTGTTCATACTATGGCAGCCTTCTGTTGAATTATGCAGCTCGGTGATTACAAGAAGTCTGAATAATTGGATGAGCCATTCAAACTAAACCAACAGCGTATCCTCGGGTAAGAGGTAACCAATAGACTCTCTGCGAATCTCTCCCCTGCTACCTACCTAGATAAACTTTGTTCTAATCCGTACTGGCGGAGATCAGCAATCTAGATCACATCCAAAACGAGTCAAGATGCATTAGTCCATTAATCCAAAGGCACACTACAAAAAGCCTGTCAGACCATTATGCCAAGTGCTGCAAGCTTCTGCGACTGGTGCAAGCCTCTCAGTATATGTTGTAGTACAGGCATTCATTCAGGCATAAAGGGGGGGTCTTGGCAGGCCTTTGATTGGTCTTGGGTCGGCCTTGATGAATTGGCTGCACGGCTCGGGATTATTTATATCTATTACCTAGGTTGTACGAAAAGGCATAGCCGAACTAGTGCGTCTATTGTGGGAGTTGAATGTTGATGCATGTTTAGCCTGCTTGAATGAGAGGAGGTGTGTATTACACTACTAACCTTACCTTGGGTAGGCAAGGTACCTATTGAGTGCAGATTTGCCTACCCTGTACGAAGTACCTGTACTCTTGAGGACAATTTGTTGGGGCTGGTGATTGCAAATGGTCCCCAAAATGGCATTTTGTAGCTGCCCTCCTTTGATATATGAGATTATTGTGTCATTGGGGGTTTCCCGTGTCGAGGATTTATTCCCGTAGGTGTGGTTGCGGTGGTGGTGTATTGCACACCAAGTCCGCTCTGCTGGGACATACAAACTAGGTACACACAACAGCCCGGTGTTACCCTGCAGTGAGGCGAATACGACAGCATTGAGCATGTACTTTTTATTTATAGATATGTTGCGGTATGCAATTGGATAATTTGCGTGTTACCTGAGGTGATTTTCATATTATTTCGTATGTCCTTTAATGGGCGTTTGGCTTGCTTGTATTGCCCAAGATGTAGGTGGTGGTTGTACAAGCCGCAGCCTACCCTGTAGGAAAATACGTAGAGCCGGCGATTTTGCTACCAATACGGAGTGCATCAAGAGAACTTGCCAATGGAGCATCCCAACTATTACTTGTACGCTGCAATCGTGCACGCGGCGAGCTGTAAGGCACATGCGGGGAAAGTCTCCGGAGCAGCGTATTCACGACTTTCTTCACGACCGATACATCCGAGTGACGCTTCGTAAGACGATGGGTTTCAAAGGTCAGGTGGTGACCGAGGTCCATACTGCTCGGCCTAAAGGAGAAATATACTTCGCGCTCCATACCAGGTAGGCGAGCGTATCAAGTACCAAAGGGTGCAGGAAGCCGGCCGCCGCGTTCTACCATCAAAAGGACTAACTAGTCATGTTTACTGGCGTATCGCCAAACATCACACACATTTTAGAGGGTAGCTAGAGAGTCACTGGCCTGGGTGAAGCAGACTAATCACTGCCACTCAACTCCGCTCGGGAGTGGCAATCGTCGTAGAGCGAGCCTCCCGCGTCTCTCACATGCGGCGCCGTGCTTGCGAGGACAATGCCGTCGAGACCCACGACCACGCGCGTCTCGGTAACATATCTGGTTTCCGACCGGATAACGGCATCTCAAGAGCAAGGAGGTCTGTCTGCCTTGAATGCAGGTTGAATGCGGGCTCGAGGCGAAAAAGTAATCGCAAAATCTCGTCATCTCTGTATACAGCGGTGATGTCTTGGATCTGTGCTTTGCACAGGACATACATAGCTATAGCTAAAGGCACGCCGACGCCGGGAATTTCTGCACGGCCGGGTAGTGTTTCTCGGAAATCTTCTTAGGCAGTCTTGGCCTTTGTTCTTTTTTAGGAGCAATAGTATAATTGCGATCGTACGAGGGCGCGCAGTAACCCCACGTTTGGGCTAGTTCGACGAACAGCCCATTTCCCGCTCAGCCGACCCGACTCCATCGACACCGTCTCCCTGGATTTTTTATTGCGGGTAGTAGGTAATCTGTGCTACTCCGTATGGAGCATCAGTAGCAGGTGGCTTTCGTGCGGGGGAAAAATGCTGGGGAAGCGGGTTGGAGAAGAAGAAATCTTTGAGACGGAGAGATCCCGAACGCCGAGTCTGGGGGAATAAGATGCTTAGTTCACAGCGCGCTAGGAGTTGATAGCGGACTGCCGTCTGCGGGGGAATTGGGGCCGCGATATACCTTTGGGTAGTATTAGCTCTTTTATAACTAGCAATAAAGATGCGTTGGCCAAGCTGGGCTGTTTAATAATAGCTAGTTGATCTGATCTGGCAGGTTGAAGATCTGCGAAGATGCCCCCTAAACAAACAACTTTGGCCGCGCGGAGAGAGGGGCACGACTCGGACAACCAGAAACTAAACAGGTCACGACACCAAAGACGCCTACTGCAAATGGAACGTGATGAGCGTCTCTCTGTTCCCGCATGTCGAAACCGGCATGGCGGGTGGCTGTTTTTGTAAGCACGTATTCGCGATTAGTAGCGTGTCTTTGGCACCTTGACCGAAAGCTGGTCTGCTCACGCAAGCCAGGCATGGTCCCCCAGCCATTCTCGCAGCGCTGGATTGACGACATCGCCTGATCGATATGCCACAATCAGAAGACCGATGGGGCTCGCACCAGGGGAAAAGCTGACATCAGTACTAGTACCACAGCGCCACGGCGGCCGTGTGTCTGTACTTGGAGTTTCTTACCGCCCGCACATAGTTTTTCTTTTTTCTTCGTTGTATATGGTGCCATTGATGATTCATACGCACGAGCGGAAGCTGATTTGCCAAGGCCCCAAGACTTGCAACAGGCAACAAAACCGCCAAGCTACTGCTTTGTGCGCTCAACTTGAGTTTCTTGGCTGGTTCTGGGCCGGTGGACAGAGGCAGTCGATCGGGTCGCCGAGTGGGATTGACGAATAGATGGGAAACGAAAATTAAAGGGTGAGGGGACGAAATTAAGATAACAAAAGATTGGCGGTGGCGCGTAGGCTGTGATGCGTCAATGCATGAGTGCAGTAGCTGTGATGAAGCTTGCTTTGAGGAGAAGGAGGGGGCTTGAGGGGGAGCTTGTTGACGATAGTCCAGGCAGAGAGAGTGAGCCGTCCATCCGGACCTTTGTTTTTTTTTTTCTCCGTCCTACCCAACAGCTACCGGCGGCCTATCGTCCTCTCCATGGACAATTACTTTGCTCCGAAGATCCGCAAATAAACCGCTGGGTGTGGTGCGGCCTGTTGCATTAGCCGACTCCTAGCAAATTTTAGAGGAGAAAAAAAAATATCCATTTCTCATTCCGTCATTGTTTGGCCGTAAGGGCAAACTCGTTCCCACGATCACCTCCCTGGCTCAGCGAAAATGACGATATGCTGGAGGCAACAGCTTCAGCATCTGGTACTATGGAGAAATTCATGTGTGAGTGCTCCACAGAGTTCGTAGCCACTGGGAACAGATCTCTGCAACCCCCTTTCCCTCCTCCCCTCCGCAAATAGACAGATCACAAAAAAAAGATGGTCTCAAGGATTGCTTGTGCATACATGACGCAGCAGCATCAAAGCCTAATTCAAACCTGCGGCGCTTCTCTCTTGTTCGAAAAAAATTTCACAAGCAAAGTCGCCGGAAAAATACAAACTCGCAAGTCACTCCCGAATCTGCATAGGGTTTGTTTCCTCTGCTTTCTCTTTTCCTTTCCCTTGTCCTGTTGCAGATTGCACCTACTAACAACAATTGCAGGCTCGTGTATTGGCCGGATCGCGGGTCTGACCCTGGCTCCAAGATGCAGAAGCGTCCTCTAGCATTTGATTAGCGACCCAGACACAGGCCATCAGGCTTGACTCGCGCGCGGAGGTCTTGTCCAGATTGAGATAAGGTAGACCTTCGGTTCTCTGGCGATCCTCCAGCACCGTTGCAAAAGGCGCCAGGGTCCGTCACCGCATGGGCGCTAGCATCCCTTTCCCGGGCATACGAGTGGTGGACAACAAATCAAGTTGTTGGTCAGACCCGGACCGGTGTGGATCGCCCGTGGTCTTGAGTGCTCGGTGGTATTTCTCGCTGTGCCGTCGAAGCGAATGGCATTTGTTGTTATTATTGCTTCTATTACGAAGGGCTCCGTAATCTAGAGCAATACGGTGAATTTGTAACTCGATTTACAACAAGGTGCTACTCTGCAATTGGTACTCCGGACCAAGTTTGCAACAGCGGTCACTCCGTGTGTATTATCAGGAGATTCGACCGCGAGGGTCCGCTGGGCCTTGGGGCCAACAAACCTTGTTGCCGTTTAAGTTGCCGTGCTAGAAGACATCTCAAGAACCAGTGGCCACAATCGTAGTAACGGCGTGCGCCTGGACTCAGGGTCAGACCGGTGGAGGCGCTGTCATGATATCTCACCGTCAATTGTCGTTCAGTCACGCATCGCGGATCCAGCTGACAGCTAGCGATCCATTTTCGGCGTACAAGTAATACGGCACTGACCCGGTCGGTCAGCAGCCTTATGAGCGGACTACTAATAGTAGTATGATGGTCTTTTTTTTTTTTTTCTTCTCTCGTGGCAGTTGTACTAGGTAGGTGGTACCTTGCTCCGTTGTGCAAGGATCTTGTCCCAAGTCGCCAAGCCCTGACACGTCCATCTTTACATCACATCACCATGCAAGCCAATTAATCCGTACGTGAAGGTTATTACGGCCTCATGGAATGGCAAGGCTAAATAGCCTAAACTCTGAAAATTTTCCAGAAAGGTCTGGACGAAAGTGGCTGGCCTCAGGCTTGGCCCTATTCTGCTGTGGCGCCCAGCCGGGGGTAAGGAGGATTTTTCCTCTCTTTCTTTTGCCGTGCCTCATTTCACCCAAGGCGACGAACGCAGCCTAAGCCCGTCGCCATGCATGAGATCAAGCACCAAGCAGCGCCTCTTCGGCAATAAGGGCCCATCGTCAGCTCAGGGAGGATGTGGGCCAATACTACCCCAATCCCATGGTTTAATTTTGTCGGGCTTGCCTCTCAAGGGTAAGGATCTGGAACTCCAAAGACGCCCCCCACCCACCCTTACCC
>PXNZ01000321.1:0-43161 GCA_003012085.1 Trichoderma brevicompactum | reverse complement strand
CCCCCCCCCTGCTTAGGCCTTGATTGCCACCAGCCTCGGCTGCTGCCTTTTGCATGACAAACAAAAGAAGCTGGGTCAGAGGTAGCCTGGTTCGCCTCTGCTGCGTTGGGTCCCTATCAATTTTTTTTAATCTGGCCTCCTGAGATGATGAGCAGCAACTATGCCAAGTTATTTCACTTCGTATCGAGGCGGACCTACAGATGACACACTCCGCATTGCTTGTACCATTTCACCTCCAAATTCCCTTCTGGATGCTTCTTTTCTTTTTCTTTTCTAAATTCTTTCATTTCTTTCTTCTCTCTCCTAATAAAAGGGCCACCGCCATGATGTTACCTTCTCACGTCCGCAGTGGCTGAAAAATCACACTCTTGCATCTTCCATGTCCAAGTAGACGTGCACGTGTTGAGTCTGCGGCAGCTGAAGTTTGCCTCGAGACGGATTTGCGTTTGATGCTTTATGTACTGTCTCGCTTCACTAGGTTCATGAATGTCCTCCCAATCACAGCACATCTCATCACTAGATAGATTGTGTTTGCAGAAAACCCGTCTCTTGGCTTTCACCATTTGCGAAGCCAAAATTTTTTTGTTTTGTCGAATGGACTCTCTGCCTAAATATCAACAAGGCTTTATCCCACCTCTGGGCAGCCATTTACACAGCAGATAAGGCCCTTTACACGAATTCTGGTTTCCGAAACTTTACTCCTCGCCCTCAGCTCCCTCCTCGACAGTTCCATCAGCCTTGGCCGTCTTCTTCTTGCTCTTGGTCTTCTTCTTTCCGGTATTCCTGGCTAGTGGTTGCTCAAGGATCTTGAGAATCTCCTCGTCGGCAATCTTCTTGTCAGTCTGGTACTTGCTCACGTCAAGCTCCGGGGGGGCACCAAGCTTGGTGATACCATTCTTGGTGATGGCTGTCGCGTTCTCAGGTTAGCTCTTGCTCTTCTCTACCAGTACACTCACTGCGTCCTCTCGCATGGATGAAACTTACCAAAGGTTGTGAGCAGTCTGGCGACGGGAGAGTTGTCCTTGTCACCGACGAGCTCGTACTGGCGGAAAACGTTGCTTCGGACACACTCGACAACGCCAGACTTGGCATCACGCTCATCCTCCAGCTGTCTCAAGCTGAAGGGGAAGGTACCAAACTTCTTCTGCACTTCGGAAAGAATCTTTCGGGAGGTGGGACGCTTCAACTGGTAGGTCTGGTTGGTTCGGCGGTGGAGAGTTGCGCGGTGGTCCAAGGTCTTGACTTTTCCGGAGCCCAAGCTCACGCCCGTCTCAACACCCCAGACCTCGCCCACTTCGGGGACGCCATCGCCCTTGGTTCCCTCGGCCGGGGCAAGGACAATCTTCTTGGCGCCCTCGATCTCGTTGCGGCCGAAAAGCCAAGAAGTGGTGCTCTCGACCAGCTTGCAGTCATAGGCCTCGCATACCTTCTCCAACAGGCTGGTGATCTTGGCCTGGGTGGGGGCCTTTTGCGCAGCAGCCTTGGCCTTCTCTTCGTCTGTGCCCTGAGCAAGGAGCCCCGGAGGAACCATCAATCGCAGGAGAAGCTCATTGACATAGTGTGTGGCAAGAATCAAATCAGCGTTGCGTCCAGTAACGGGCTCAGCGGCCTTGTCCTTTTCGGTAGCGAGAACAGTGTTGCAGACAATGGATCCAAATCCGTCAATCTGAGCTCCAAGCTGGATCTTGATGGCTTCTCCCTCCTTGATCTCCGCAGAAGCCTCACTCTCGTCGGAGGTCAAGGGGGTGTAGGGAGTCACATAAGACGAAGGAGAAACAGTGGTCGGGTGAGAGAAGCCTTTTTGGGGTCTGCGGTTAGCCACCAAACTGCACATCCGGCTCGAGGAGGTATATGCCGCTAACCTTTGACAATCTTCTTTCCACGGTAGACCTTGGCAATTTCCTCCTCAATCAGCTTATCACCCTGCTGGCAGACATCGACAATCTTTGCACCAGGCACGCAAAGCTCAGACACGGCAGCCAGAACCTTTTCCGAGATCTGGGCAGCGGTCTTGTACTTGGTGAGAGTATCGGGGTTGTTGAGGGTGTAATCTATGCGTCATCGTTAGCCTTTGGTTTCATGTGCAGGCCGTGACATGCCCCGGAGATTGTGGTCGTGTGCGGCCGTTGCTACGACGGCGCTGGGCAAACAAAGACGAGAGCTTGCTGCTGCTTGGCGGGGTACCCTAATAGAGGGGAGGGGAGCTTATTTTCCAAGGCACAGCTCGCAAATACACAGGGTAGAGAAGCGGGCAGCTGGGTGTAAGAGCACGTACCGATCTCCTTTGTCTCCGACATGGTGGGCAATTGATGGAGCTCGAAGGCGGTTCCGGGAGTTTTCTGGCGGGTGCAGGTGACGGAGCAAGCTTGAGGACTCGCTCTGGCGCAAAAAAAGCAGAAAGAGTTGGCAAGCGAAAGCTGTGGTGTGCGCAAAATGGACCTCCGAATGGGGGCTTGGAGGGGTTTATCCGGTCAGTCATCCACGGGGCCAGCTGGGGCGCTGCCGAGTGGGCACTACGGGGGCTTTGCATGCCAGTACAGAGCGCTAGCAGTCTGCTGATGTTCCAAGGCGACAATACGAAGGCCAGGGCGTTTCTTCAGGCGGCCACATGCGCTATTCTACCTCTGCCGAGCTCAACGATTGGGCGGGCGACGTGCCGGATGTGGGCTCTGACGCACATACAAGTACAGCAAAAGGCGACGGGCGGAGCCATAGCACTGCCGCAAGCAGACAGGGACGCTTTCGAGCCAAGGACGGGACTCGTACAAGTGTTGCCTCATTGCATATTTTGCACGTATTCGCAACCTGGTAGCTTGGGAATGGTAATTGCAATCTCAAGCCTTTTTTTTGAAACCTGTGGCCAAGTGCATAGCAATAACGCAGAAATGGTGCCGAGGTTCAAAAAATGGTTACATCATTTGATGGCCCTTGTTAGGGCATAAGACGCACGTCACAGTTTGCCGTAGCGCTTGTGCTTAAAAACAAAAATACCCAGTCAATCGGGACCAGCAGATGGCCCTGGTCCTTTTTTGTGTGTACGAGGAAAAGAATATTTTCACCCCTTCCCCATCTATAATTATTTTTGGTCTCCAATTCCTGATCTGCTGCTACGACGAGGAAAGATTCTCGGGGATGCCATCGCTGCTGGTCCGCCTGCGTCGTTGTAGGGTAGCAGGTAGCTGTAGACGAGAATCTTGAAGTCAAAGTATAAAGGTCATTGACTTCTCGGTAGCGCCAGGGAGGATGGCGCTGGCGTCAACTTTATTCCAGTTGCACGGGTAAGTATTAATAGTATCGATGAGTGCAGCCAGGCAGGTCCCTTGGTAATTAAGTTGATAGTTACCTACTACCTTTGTAGTACTAGGTAGTAAGAGAGATGTCTCGTCCAACGACATGTGCTGCGTACCTACCTATGTCTTGAATCAAGTACATGGCATGGACACTGACGGATAGATACCTAGTAGTACCTTAGGTTAGCTACTAGGTACGACCATGACAGATGTACCGCGCCCAGCAAGGCCATTATCAAGCCATCATCGAAGTTCATCAAGATGACTTGGTCGGCATCAAACTTTCATGCGCGAATACTAAAGAATGGCCTCGCGCCATCTGAGGCCCTGACCAACTTCTTCACCTAGTCCAATACATGCTGAAGAAAAAACAACCTACACGCAATTCCATGTATGGCCTCGGCATTGCTATCCTGACCTTCAATACGGCGGACGACAAGAGAACACTCTTCTAGAGACGTACAATTTTCCTTGATTGCGGTATAGAGAACAGAGCCCCAGCCCATTCTGACACCAGTTTTCATGTCTACCATCTGTCATTACTCTCCTAAGTGCCGTGGAATGGTAACCTGCTGTCAAGCAAGGCTAAAAGCCTTGTCGTGGATATCTATCCCACCAGAGATTCGCCTCATGATCCTGGAGGCAATCGCATACCAGAAAAATCCTGGCTGGGCTTCTCTCGCGTCTGTATGCACAGAATGGCAGCATGTTTTAGAAAAGGTCAATTTCCACAAGATGAAGTTGCAAACATCTTGTCTCGATGATTTTAAAAAATATACCGCTTCGCCACAAAGGAGAGATATGATTCACCACATCTGTCTCACGTTTGAGTTACCACGATACACATCCGCGTGTTGCTCAAAACGAGGTTCACTATCGGTAAACATCGGCTCTGTCGTCGGTAATGGAATATGGAAGCTTTTTTCTATTCTTAGCAGTTGGGGACCAGTGAATGACTTGGCGTTAGAGATCAACGTATACTCTCCTAGCGACTGCGAACATTGGTTCAAGAACATATACTTGTCCTCCGATGATGTTGGTCATGATATGGACGCTAGGCCAGACGCGCATCATGATCCGAAGCATGGCTGGATGCATGGTCAACAAGTTCAAACTCCTCCGCACTCAGCTATACAACGACTCTTCCAACCTATCTACCTAGAGTTTCATGAAATGTTGCCTCGAGTTCAAGCAGTCACCTGCCTAGTTATCCGTCGACAACTCCGGCGCTGTATGTCTCCAATGGCATTTGGCCGGCTACTCCGCAGCTTTACTCGTCTAAAGCATATATGCTATGAGCCGTGGGCGCAATATGATGCTATGGAGAGAAGATCTACTAGCTATTGTATGTACCCACGCCTGTCGCAGGAATTACATATTTCATCTTTTTTTATCACGTTACATACATCCTGATTATTCACCGCTGATGCCTGGAGATAGTTCTTCCTTTTGCACTGAGAAGTCTTCCGGATACTCTCAACAAACTAATAGTATTCGAGGACTCCTATCAATTCTATAATCCATTTCCAAAGCGGCCGGCCGGTGAGCCCTGGCACGGTTTCTTTGATCCTAGCAAAGGGCTTGGTGCAGTTTTTGCATCCAAAAGTCTCAGCTTACAACACCTTGCCATCTCCTTCATGGTCAATGCCGAAGAACTCTTTCAATACTGCCACTCAACGTGGAGCTGGCTACATCTGCAATCTCTGACCCTTACCTCACAGCTCCTGCAGGCTAAATGGGAAAATCGCGGGCAGATTGAGGATTTGCTATGCCAGACTGGGGTCCTTGTACGAAAGATGCCTAAAATACACACGCTTGTGCTTTGGAACGGCGGAAAGGCACATGCTTGTGCGTTTATATATCATATAGAAGATAGGGATACTGCCTCGATTACTTGGCGCGGAACTTGGCCTCTAGAGTTGAGTCCTCGTGTGATTCAGTCATGGCAACGCGCTGCCTCCTCGAGGCTGCCCTTTTCTAAGCTTCAACTAAAGCAGGAGAATATTCAAGGTGTCATAAGATCTCACGGCGATGCGATCCATCTTCTACAACTGCCCTGCCAAGTCGTTGATCCTGCGTCGCTTTGGCAGATCCGTAGGGAAGGGTACAGCTCAGCACAGTAAAGTATTACATAGCATCCTTTTATCTATAGTAGTCTCCTCTATACGAAGTAATTGTGGTGCCTACCTATTTTGCTATTGTTAGGAAGCGAGTTCAAGGGACCTACGGCTAAGCTCCGGAAGATGTAATATTTAGCCCCGAATCTTCTTGAGATCTCGGTACCTAGGTACGTACATCGACCCAACTGCTTGGGTACGGTTTTGTACTCCGTACTCCGTACATCTTGCATGAGTAATCTGAACGATGAGGAGCGCCTATTAGTACAGGTACCTTCGTACTGAGTACTCCGTAGATTGGCCAGCATCTCACCCAGCACCTAGTACCAGATAGGTAGTCCTTCCCACTAGCACGAATTATCAGGAACTGCACCCGTTCGCGCTGTTACAACCAGAATCTTGTCCACAAACCACCCAAAAACCTTCGAGTCTCTTCCTTGACTTCGGACGCCTCCCTCCCCAACAGCCGCGCCGCCGCCACGACGAATCTCGGGTCAAAGCCAGCCTCGAACCCAGCGCGCCCGAATACCAATCCATCTGCCGCACCGCTGCGGCGACTCGGCGGCGCCAGCGCTCGCGACAGCATCAATTCATAATGGCCGCGGTCCAGCCATCAATGCCGGCTCCGGTGACGGGCTCGGTGTCAGCCGCGACGTCGGCCTCGACCTCTGACGATACGAAAGATGCAGCCTCCAAGTCGGGGCCCTCTGACATCCCCGTGCGCACAAAGGAGTCCTTTGACAGGTTGATGGTCGAGCGCTACACGATGCGCGACTCCATAGCCGCGTCTGCCCTCAGCCAGCAGCTCAATCAGACCATGAAATCGTCGCACGAGATGCGTGAGATGATCAATGAGTACAGATCCGTCCGCAACACATATCAGCAATGGTTCCCTCCCAGCAGGCTGTACGGCGAGGGCTACAACGGATACGCCAATGGATATACAGAGAACCACGGCCCCTCTCGAGTCGTGTATCCTTCGCAGAAGCCTCGCCCAGGCCACCGAACCACCCCCCCGCTCAAGTACAGTCGAAAGGATATGCTCAAGCAGGCGGAGCAGCATGAGGATCTGGTTCCCCTGAGATTGGACGTGGAGTGGGATAGGATCAAGCTCCGCGACACTTTCACATGGAACCTGCACGAGCGCCTCTTGGCTGTCGAGCTTTTCGCCGCCCAGCTAGTCGAAGACATGGGCCTGAAGCCCCCGGCTTCGCAGCCCGTCTATGAGCAAGTCGTCCAGCAGATGCGGGAGCAGCTCAACGACTTCTACCCGTTTGCCTATTCCGAAGAAGATGCGCTGGACCCGGAGCTTCCTTACTTGGCTTATAAGAACGACGAGATGCGCATCCTGGTCAAACTCAACATCACCATCGGACAGCACACCCTCGTCGACCAGTTCGAATGGGAGATTAACAATCCGAGCAACTCGCCCGAAGAGTTCGCTGCCAGTATGACTCGAGATCTCTCCTTGTCTGGGGAGTTTACTACGGCTATTGCCCATTGTATCCGCGAGCAATCGCAGCTCTTCACAAAGAGTCTATACAGTATTGGCCATCCTTTCGATGGAAGGCCTGTCGAAGATTCGGATTTGATATCTGCTTTCCTGCAAACACCATTGCCAACTGTTTTCCGCCCCCAGCAGCAGGCCAAGGAATACGCCCCCTACCTGTATGAGATGAGCGAAGCCGATTTGGAAAGAAACGAGACAGTCTTTTCCCGTGACCAGCGGCGGCAAAAGAGGTCAATCAACCGCAGAGGTGGACCGCAACTTCCTGACCTCAAAGACAGGCAACGTACTATCCGCACGCTCATCGTTTCGTCTGTGCTCCCTGGCGCAGCGGCGAACATCGAGGAGAGCAGGCTGTACAAGAAGGTGGCAGGCCCTCCTAGGAAGCGGGCGGCTCGTGATGGTGAGGTATCGGAATCTGAAGAGAGTGAAGACTCGGCACCTGATTCTCCGGCACCATCAAATATGGCGGGCACAGCTCGTACGAGGAACATGCGCGGCGCTGCAACTGCTGCCCAGCAGAGAATGGCCAACTTGGGCCGGTCAGAAACGCCAGATATAGCAAGCCACCACCATGAGACCAGGACGTCTCGTCGCTACCGTGAAGAAACGGAAGATCGCGTGGAATTCTTGGTGACGCTGAGAGTTAACAGGGAGAAGCTAAGACGACTCCTCAAAGGTGACTACCGCGACTTGGCTACTTCTTCAGTACCACCCGAAACCCCTTCCTCAACATCCAACATACGAACACCGACTTTTACGGCTCCGCCAAAGCCTAAAGCGTTGACTCCGGTTCCGGCTCCGGCTCCGACTCCAACGGCCTCTGCGCCTCAGCCAACCGGTGCCACAGGTGCTGTTCCTCCCGGCCAGATAGGCCGCCTGCCTGCGCCGCCACTCATTCCTGGTCAATCTCCTCCCCCTGCAGTAAGTTCCAATTCAAACTATCCAGTCTCCCTCAGATGGAAGTAACTCTAGCTCACTATTGTGCTTTTTACCAGCCTCCTCCACCTGAATGGCTCGTGCAATCCTTGAAGGAGCTCGAAAAGCAGTACCCGAATGGCGACAGGTTCGAGGCTATAATGAAATACTCGCACCTTGACCCGGTTACAGAGCTGCCCATTCAAACACAGCCCATGCCAGAGGGCGTCAAATATGCCTGGCTCCCGCGCATTCGTTGCCTGGACTGCACAACAAAGCTTTATACCCCTGGTCCGGATATGACGGCGCAAAAGTTTGAGGCCCATCTCAGGTTCTCTGGGCATCGTGAGAAGGTCAGGCAGAGGCTGGCGACGCAGGGGGCGGCTGGATCTTCTTCAACTTCATGACCAAGCTGGTGAAGGGAAGGGATACGAAGAGGAGGCTTTTAATGGATGAACAGAAGGGGGATGTGAATCTTGAATAAACGTGCTTCATGACGGTTTAGACAATTCGTCGTGACGAAGTTTTCGTGTTAGCATACATATAGTGCAAAGGAAAGAGGGTAGAGGAGAAGAGAAGAAGAAATAGTCTGCTGTTACTTGTATCAAAAACTGTTACTACGATGTGGGGAACGATACTTGTAAAGGCTCTTGTCATTTCGGAATTTAAGACGGCGGGTCAATGAAATACATAATCAACAAGGCCAGAAATGCCGCGAGAGACTATTCAACTAAGACTGGACTCTAGGAATAATACGAAAGCGTTTTGTATCGTGTGAGAAACAAAGGAAAAACCTTGATAGTCAAGATAGAGTACACACATCATTCCCTCGCCGTATGAGCAAGAGAGCCTGTTTGCATCACCGTTATATATTGTTTTTTTTCTTCTTCTCTCGCGCCCAAGGGACTAAGACAATGGGATATATAAAAAGAAAGCTAACGAGATTACATCAAATCGTGTCCCCCATAAGCGCCCTCTTTCTCCTCTTTTCTCCTTCATAGTCCATCATACAACGAGGTAAAAGAACCGCGGAAAGGATGAAGCGAAATAAAACGAACAAGAGCAAAATGCTTCCCGTCCTCAATACTTGCCGACAGAACCAATATTTTAAAAAAGGAGAGGGAGACAAAGAGAGAGAGAAACCACGGAACAGAACCATAGCGCGCGAGCAAAATAGAATCAGAAACCACAAAGGCCAAGTATGAACAATTTTTTAGAAACAAACCCATCTCGAGAGCCCAAAAGTATAAACGATTCATCTCCAAGCAAATCCATTCCTAACATACATATTTCACTCATCGTCATCATCATCCACGTCCATATCCGACGTGTCCTTGGAAGGCCGCCCGCGGGTAGAACGCGTGCCTCGCTTGGCTTTTGCCAAGACGCTGGCCTTGATGGCTGGCGACTTCCCTTTGGTCTTGGAAGCAACTGGCTTCTTCCCATTGCTTTTTGGCTGCTCCGGCTCCGACCCCTCATCAATCTCCTCGGCAGCCTCTTCTTCTTCAGCCTGAGGCTCGTCGTTTTCCGACCCAGAGCCTTCAGTATTGTCTTCGTTGCCGCTTTCTTCTTGCTCAGATGCATCCTCATTGTCATCATCATTATCATCTTGACCATATTCCCATTGTGCCACTCCCTCCAACATTTCCTTTTCATCCTCTTCGTCTCCACGCTCCGCATAAGTCGAAACATTGTGAGCTCGGCTGCTGCGGCGCCGTTCGCTCTCAGGTACAGATGGCGCCGATTTCTTGGCTTTGGGGGTCGGCTTGGGCTTTGTGGGCTTCCTGCCAGGGGTCTTTGCTGACTTAACCTTGGGGCCTGGCTTTTCTCGGATAACAGTCTTCATCTGAGTCTTGGACCTCTTTGCTGGATGATCCGCTGATTCATGCATTGACTTTCGCTTCTGCACAATTGTGTTAGCATCGTTCAGCCCGTTATGATCAAAGAGCGCCATAGGCATACCTTCTTGCGGTCCATTACCCGAATCAAGTCATCCAACTTCTCATCCAACTCGTCTGGAATATACTGCTTCTTCGCAATATGTTGGGCAACTTCGCTAGACGGAAGAGCAGTATACAACCCCGTAGGTAGGCCAACTTTGCCCGGCCAAGCCTGGAAGCTCCAATTCTTTCTCTCCTGGAACCTGCGAATCAATGTCTGAGCGAGGTCGCTTAATACATAGAGATTCTCGCTCTTTTCCGGGTCCACGCCGTCACGTGTTTGCTTCACTCTCTCAGCATATTTGTAAATCAATGATATATTCTCCTCAGTAGCAACTGCACCCAAGTAGAAAAGGAAATAATTTGCGAAATCGACCAGGTCAGCTGGATCTGAGCTATAGTCCGGATGGTGAGCCAACAGTGGGATGAGTCTCCCCATGAGGGCTTCCATGATCTGTTGCTCATTTTCAGCATAATATCGGGAGCGTGATCGAAGCCAAGTTTCCACGCGATTTTTGAGGTCCGGGAAAGGTTCAAACGCTGTTAGGAATAGGATCGTAAGGAAGCGTGCGCGCAGTTTTCCTCGGGTGAGATAGTTCTGCAACTTATCCATAAAGCGACGGCGTACCTGGAGCTCGGTATCCTGGACAAGCTCTGCAAGCTTGTTGAAGCTTGCATGATCGAACTGATCGTCAAACTTCTTTACTGTGCAAAGCTTCAGAATCAGGAGCCCAGCCAGTAGCCTGAGGCGTTTTTTGTGATGTTTGGGTGTATCCTTGACTTTGGAAAACTCGCCCTCCATGACGACGAAAGTTTTAAGAAGCTTGAAGACAGGCTTAACTCGTTCCTCAGCATCAGCATCCGTTGAAGTAGCGAGAGCTTGGTTGACAAGAATTCTCAAGGAAAGACACTTTGCTTGGAGCTCTTCATCCATGTCGGCGTCATCAACCCAAGAGGGATCTTTTGCCGTGACTTCGGTTCGTACTTCGCGCAGGATCTTCTTTATGATCATATCATTGATTGCCTCGTCCGAGTCCACTGTGACAGTCGGTGCCAAGCGTTCTAGCTGACTTATCGTAGCTAGCTTATTGAGGAACTGAGGTGCTTCATACTTCCAGCTCGCCATCACCTTGCGCAGAAGGGTTGTAGCTGTTACCTTGCTCTTATCGTCGTTTTTCGCCAGAAGGACGTTGATAGCGTACTTGGACGTTTTGGTGGGAGCACCATAGAGGGCGTAATTGATAAGCGTTTGCGTGAAGCTCCTGTCCAAGTTGATATCATCCGGATACCTCTTAGCATAAGATGAGTAGGCTTTGAGAATATCGGCAACGGTGGCATCATGAGTCTTAGTAGATTCAGTTGGAGCTTTCTGAATAAGTTCCTTCCGCAGTTCCTCCGCATGAGCTTTAAAAATATCAGGGTTCCGCTGAGATATATCGTTGAGTACCTGATGCGCTACAGCGGCGAAGCCGTTTTTATCGCTCTTGGAATAGTCCATGATCGTTGCTAGGTGGCTTCGGCTGAACATGAGACAGCTTGACCGATACAGCAGCGGAATCAGCGTATCCAGAGAACCAGCGGCGGAGCTTGCTGAGATTTTCGTTATCAACTCGGCGATTGCTCGCCTTACAGTCTTGAAATCGCTTTCCGACTCAATCGCATACTTGACAAGTTGGTAGCTGCGGCGTTCGTTGAGCTTGACAAATTTCTGAAGATCGCTCCGGACCTTCAATGGGTCGGGAAAGTAGGCACCAAGCCATTGTATGGTTTTGGCGAGACCAGCCTTGACTTTATCTTCGTTAGCCTCGATGACGCCGCCGTTGTATGCCTCACATTGCTGGATAAAGATGTCAACACCCTTGGCAAACTGGGGCTGGCGCGCCTGCATGGCAAAGAAGGCTTTCTGAGCCGCATTGTCAAGGGATTTGAGCATCAGCAAAATCCTCTCGGCTCGGATCTTATCCTGATCTGCTTGGCCAACCGCAGCTTTCCCTTGTGAGGACGCGACCGCAGTCTTCGCCCCCTTACCCTTCATGAGAGGGTATTTCAGGGGGATCAGACATTCAAACATGACACGATCGAGGAGCACATTGAGGTCGGGATCGTTGGCGTAGAAAGCATTGATGATGCGTGACGGAACGCCCGAGAGACAGGCAGTAACAGCCTCCTGCCCATCTGCAATCTCTCCGGCACCGACCGCCCAAAGTTTGCCAAGTAGAACCATTGCTTCAACACGGACGGCCGGCTTTCTGTCTCGGCATCGGTCTGCCAGGCTTGCAAAGACTGAACCCTCTTTTTCCACACCACCGATAATACCGAGCTTTAGGACAATATCACGGAACTCGAAGAGCTCGATTGCTTTGACAGCTGCCAAGCGAACTTTTTCCTCGCTATCATTCAGCTTGTCAACAAGCGCCCTTACCAGTTCGCTTTCTTCTTGGCTACTAAGTCCAATTCCTCCAGCAGAAGTAGAAAGAATGTAACCGACGGCAGTTACCCAGGCAGCTCGAATAGTTCCTGTCTTGTCATTTTTCCTGCCCACAAAGTTGCGATAAGTCGTTGTATGTGTCTGAGCAAAGGATTGTGGAGAATATGGTTTGGTGAGAACATTGGCCTCGGTTACAACTACCGGAGTATCCTCCATCAGCCTGATTGGAGGATATGCGGCAGGGTCAAGAACAGGAGGTTGTGGTGGGCCCGCAGCCCCAATACCGGATATCATATCACCGAATGTTTCTGTAGCTATGAGCCTCAAGTGTACGTTGTCGGCGGACAGTTCAGCATCTAGCTGAGGAATGACATTTTGGAGGACAGCAGGCGCTGCTCGCCAAAGCTCTCGGATAAGAAGATGAGCCTGGCGGAGACTCTTCAGATCGGCTTCTGAAGGCCCTGCATGGCCGTCCTCTTCGTCAGAATCATCCCCATGGCGGACGCCATTCCCTGCCGTAGCGAACCCAGAAGCATTGAGGATTACATCGCTGAAATACTGGCTCACATAACGTGCCATTTTGTCTGCGCATCCATTACAGATAGCTTTTGCCATTACATAAGCTGCTGGCTCCGTCTTGTGAAGAAGCGTCGACTGCTTGCCATTTTGCTCTTTACTTCGGCCACCACCCGGAGGAGCTGCTCGCAAAAATTGACTGATGATGGCGTCGATGACACTTGCCGGGACGCTGCCAGGGGACTCGTCAATCAGTTGGATCAGCATTTCCGTTAGATGGATTTCAACATCCTTGGCAACCTGTTCTTCAGCCGGTGCCTTGGCATTCGCAGATACTCCATCAAAAGTAGAGTTGAATAGGCGCAGCAAAAGGTCGTCGGCTCCATGGATTTCCGATATGAGTAGAATGCTCTTGACATCGGTCAGAGACATGAGAACGTATTTGTGTTGGCTGTTGTATGGGTTCGTAGGGTCTTGGAGGCTGGGTAGAATATCCTTAACGAATAGGCCAAACATCATCTGCACAGGTTCAGGTTAGCAAGCAAGTTTATGGGAGCTTCGAAGCTCGGACAGCCCACCTTCAGCTGATCATCTGTGAACGGAGCATCTGGGACAAATAGCCGCAAAATATCAACCAAACAGCAGGCAGTGTAAGCCTTGACGCCTCTATCCTTATGCTGCAGTAGATTGCGATGCGCCAACTTGGTGGCGACATCTTTAAGCGAGCTCAAATCGACCTCGCCCTGTTCAAAGTCTGCCAGCTCCTTCGATAGCTTCTCCAGGCGAGTCAGAAGAGTGGCGCTTGGGATTGGCTTTGCAGGCCGCCATGACAGCTCCTCGTCAAACTGGAGGCTCCGATTCTCTCCTTCATAGCCCTCCTCAGCAGCTTGTGACTCTGCCTCGGGCTCTGGTTCGGGTTCAGATTCCACCTCACCACCAGATTCTGGGTTTGAGTCTTGAAGCTCCGCTGGCGCGTGAGACGGCTCCTCCACTGGCTTCGGCGCCGACCGTCTCCTTGTGGATTGGCGAGGCATGTTTGCGCGGGTACAATGATGGCGATGTGTTGCTGTCGAAAGGCGGCGAATAAACTATCCCGAGGTCCGCTTGATTGGCTGGTCGCGAAGTCCTTCGTCTGCGGCGCGCGGGTCACAGCATCGCACAGTTGGCGCAAGGTTGTTGGCGGAGAGAAAAGCAGCTGCCTAGCTCGAGGACGCGAAGACCGCTCTCGGCAATTTTTTGGGTGATTTTTTTTTTTCACCCTGGTATTGGAGTGAGAAGATGATGCACAGATAACGATCTGCGGGAGGGCACATGAACCAAGAAGTTTAGAGGGGAGCTTCAGTGCTCAGGTACGCGACGCGATGGGAGCAGAATGTTCCGGAGTGGCCCCGCGTCAATCGCTAGCGAAGCAAGGTAAGCCAAAAGGTGACGGATACCTAGCGTTGTGTGGAGCACGCATACAATTCAAAGTACTAATTTCATAGGCCACACCATGCTTGATATTCTGCAACCCTTCCTTAGGTTCTACGGTACCTGGACAATTTATTTGAGCCGCCTACATACCGCTTGACAGTATTAGCTCACTTCTGGCATTTGGTGGCTTTTAGGAGCCTTTGAACTGACATATTGTTAGCCTAGTACCTTATTTTGAAAATAAAGCCTGCGATGCAGAGAAAGTGACATCGAAAATGGAAGCCAAGCGTCGAGTGACTGAGAGCCCCTATTTTTTTGCCGCTAAGAAAGATTGTAAACATTGGTTATCGTTATAGTCTTGTGCGACATAATGCGTGCGATTTTAGCCGCACTTAGACCATGCTCCTCGTCCTTTCACTTAGTATCATTCATATATGAATGCGCAATTCAGCATCTATCTACAGGTAGCTGTTCGAACACATGTTAGTGAGAGATGCTGGTAGCGGCTCCTTGGCTTTAGAGATGCTTAGACAAGATACCAGCACCTCTGTGTGCAAATATATTTCAATTGATAGAGTTAACAGGCTTGAGTCGGATACTGTAACCGATGGGCATTATCTTGGACGGTAATCATTACATACAATTCTCTAGCCTAGTCCACAGGTTATAGTGTTAATCGAAAGTAACAAAGTTGCAACAGCTCACCGGTCATACACAGCCGATCCAGATGTAGCTCCCCATTTGACATTCTATACGCATCCAAGTCTGCCTCTCAAAAAGAAAATATGGGTTACAATCCCCATATCCGGCCCAGGCTGGGAGACTTGCGCTGGATGGGTCACGAACCATGTTTGTTTCATTGTTCGGATATCCACATAGGACCGTGATTCAGCATTTGTACCCCCGTGTTCTGACAGTAATTGTTGTACAGGAAGTCCTGGGTATTATTGATTGCCGTATCCTAGAGCTTAGGCTCAGTTTGGCCAGGCTAATGCTCCTACCAACCTCCAGCCATGTTTGTTCATGTTTGCTATCACAGTCATGTCAGCTACATAAGTTGCATTGGGCCAACAATGACGAACATTGAAGCGCCATGTTTTCATCTTTCTCCCTTACCTGCTTTTGGCATCTGGAAGCAGGTAGAAGCAGGTCCAACATTGCTATTGTGGTGTTGAAGTCTCCTCTTTTGTAGCTGTCCCTCCCAGGGAAATCCCCCCCAGATATCATAGCTGCCCAGCCCCTGAAGACAGGTTGGATCACTACAATTCCTCACAATGCGCCACTCTAAGTTAATAAAATAAAACAGAGTTTTTAACCTTCTGCACTGCATATTCTTGTCTGCATAGTTCGGAGATACACTTGATAGTCGAGCAGTTGTCACCCTCAAGTTGCCAGTTTGCCGGCCCGGCAACCCCGTCACATCAGCCTCCATTCACCAGCCGCCCAGATACACAAACCCTACAAAATCGAAAACGCGTGTCCCGTGTTTTTTTCAATTTGTTTGCTGCGTGATTCACAGAATTTAAGAGAAAAGGATAGGGCTCGTGCATTTCGTCACCTCTACTTCTCCCCTTCTTGCTTACCTTCTTTCTTCACCTGCACCAACATACTCGTTCGTTTTCTGCCCGCATTTAGCATTCTATTTCGCCTCTCACTCTCTTGTCAAGTCCAGAAGACTGCATTCTCTTCAGGAATTTCTCCTTAAAGCCTCTCAACCCCTTCAAGTTGGTATGAAACTTGTCCACCTTTCCATACTGCTGTGCCATCGTCACGCCTGTATCACCTCGAGATACCTTTCCCGGCCAAATCTTCCCGCAACTCCCATCGCCAGCCCGCTTTAGAGAGCTTTCTCGCTAATAAAAATATTTATAGTCTCGTTATTCTATTCAGAGCGTACCGTAAGAGTTTTGCCAAGTATGTCGCTTCTCCCCTCTTCCATCTCTATCCAAGCAGAGCTGACATTTCTTCTTCAGTGGCGAACATGAAGGACTCTGAATGCGGCGTTGTGCCTCAACAGAAGATGACCACTTTCCGAAAGGTCAAGAACCATCTCCTTGAAGTCAAGGTCCTAGCGAGCGCCGCCATCGCTGTTTGTATGCTGGCCGCAATTCTCTCAATCAGCCTTCTGGCTGCTCACTGTGGTATGGTGCCCTGCCCTTGGACTTGAGCTGCAAAAATTCTGACTGATGAAGCGGGCCTAGAGAAGTGGTTCCAGTCCCATGGGGCATTTACTATTACCGTCGAAAAAGTCCTGCCCGTGGTTGACCAGAAGCTTGACCGCCGTGGTGTTGACTGCAATGAGACCGACTTGGTCATGTCAGGTTCCTCTGCTGATGCTGTTACCTTTGTTCTCAACGGCGATGGAGCGGCCATGGTTTCTGTCACAAGCATCCCAATCTCGTAAGTAATGGATAATGTTCTTAGAAGAGATCTTCCATCTCACATTTTGACGCAGCACTCAGACGGCCACATCAACCATCTACAGCATCATCACTCCATCCCAGCCGGCTATCGTGACCAAGACCAAGACCATGACCACTTCCGTTCTTCTCACCTCGGAGACACCAATGTGCTCAGCTGTCAACGCTACGGTTACTGTCACCGTGACCGTCGTGCCTACTCCCAGTGCATGGGCTTCCAGCTCTGTCCTCGGCGACGTTACGGTGACTGCTGATGCATCGACAGTCACCAACGTCAATACCGACGTCTCCTACACTAGTGGACTTCCAGATGCGACTGTCCCTGGCAGCCCGTTAACCGTCACCAACGTTGATGTTTCCGTAACCGGTTTGCCAGACGTGACCATCTCCGGAAAGCCGTCCACAGTGACCAATATCCTAACTGACGTCTCTCTCACCAGTGGTCTTCCAGATGCAACAATCTCTGGAAATCCATCGACTGTCACCGCCATTCAGACCAACTTCTCTCTCACCGCAGAACCCGTCACTTCGTTCATCACGGTGGTTATTTCTGACCTCTGGGGGTCTTCAACTAGCTCCTCTGTCCCGGAGCTGGTGACAGTCACGGCTGTTTCCACCATCAAGACAACTGTCACCACCATTAACTCTGCTCCATCTCCTGTTATAGTCACCGTTACAAACGCTTATTCTGAGCCTGCGAAGAGTACCTCAACCGCCTCCGCCGACAGCTCCAAAGCCGGTGCTCAGACATCCCGTCAGAGCACCCTCACAGAGACTGTCACCGCGACAGATGGCCAGTTGTTCACAACCACAACTACAGTCTTCATACCGCCAGTATTCTCTAGCCTTAACGGCACTGGAGGCAGCATCCCAACTGGCACTGCAACGAGTGTCATCATGCCTTCCATCCCAGTTGTTGTCTCCGGCAGCAACAAGGGTCCGGAGCCATGCAGCCGCACCTTCTGTGGTTTCGTCATGATGATGGCTGCCATCATGTTCATGCTTTAAGAGGAGCGACCGCGACTGCAGAGATATCTTTGGACACAATCCCTTGATAGGATGGCTGCATGCAAGGATCTCACTGATAAACTTTTCTTCGTTTTTCTTTCAATTTGAGGGCATTTACAACTCAGGCTTTTACAGGGAACTGGATGAAATAGGGCAAAGGAGAGAACAAATATTTCAAGATTTCCAAAACGCGGTTACACAGTTAGGAATGACAAGTCAAATAGCTTGAACGTTCGTGGATTGCGAATATGTAAAGACTCTTTTAAAAAAGGTGATTGAATACCCAGGAAACTATCTAAGGCTCAACGTCGAGTCCTACCTAGACCCATCGGGGGAGTAATTCTTTTCTCCACCACCAAAAATTCTGATCCAAACGCCTCCATCTTGCACCAAATAAACTGCTCCTAGGACGCCAAAACCCCACCACTTCTTATCCAGCTCAGTAGTCAATAGCATTGCAAATTAGTATTACTGATATATATAGATATATCCCTCTCGTCCAGAACTAGAGCTTCTTCTCTTCTACTCTCAACTGTAAAACGCTAGAAATAAAGGTCTGGTAGACTCCAAAAGGGAGTATTCAACCATTTTATTTCTGTAACCTGTTGCTTCATTCGCTCACCAGCCGCGAGAGGTAGCTTGGTTCTATCGTGGCACGCGCGCATTCTCTCGTGCTTGCCTAGCCTTCCAGCTATCTCGTATGGGGCCGGCGGCATCATAGAGATCCTTTACTGAAACGCGGTCTTTGATGCTCTCCAGGACGCTTGAGACTGTGCTCTTGTGGTTTGCCTCGTGTTTGTCATCCCTAAAGCGGAGAAGACGCCATCTTCTCTGGTCGTCCTGATTGCACTCGACTATGCGATCATTCAATGGGTCATTCAACCCTTTCAGCGTCTCCCATTCTTCTTCGGTGAGATAAAGGTCATCAAATCGCTCGTATTTTTCCGGGCCGTCGCCTCTGTAAACAAAAAGATCCGTTTTTGGCAGGCTGTCGTAATCCACAAAAGGCTCAGTAATGCCATCTCTGCGCTCCCATTCATCGGGCTCAACGGTTGGAAACGAAAGCCTGAGCCGTAAGTCAATAGTATTTTCTTCCGGCGGCTTCCACTTCAGAATGTGGGGGTCAGTGCCGTGCTTATAAGGCGTGTTTCGGCACGTGAAGATGAGGCCGTCATTGCCATGCTTTAGGTTTGGAAGAATTTGTTTGAACATCATCTCAATACCATATCCAAGCTGGAACGGTTTCATCTCGACAATGAATGGCTGAAACGGCAGTTCGTCTGGAAACTCCTTGAACATCTTCTTATAGGGTGTGTATAGTCGTTCTCTGAAATAAGCCAGTCGCTTATCAAGGGACCGGTCCATGAGTTTATTACCATCCATTACGAGACAGTCAAAGACAAGAAATCGAGCTTCCTTCTCCCCATTGGGCAGACTATCCCAGACCAGTTCACCATCAACAAGTGTCGCCGTGTGAAAGGCGCTAACATCGTTCTCGCGGGGGAAGTGTAGGCTCTTGTTGGTGATGAACCAGTAATCGTTCTTGCGGTCGATCAGGTAGTGAGCCTCCCCCTGATTCTCATCTTCGGTTAGGTAGAGGAGATAACGGATTCCGTCAGATTTCTCGCACACGTAGTAACTAATAATTGGGCACATGTTAGTCGACATTCTCAGGGTTTCTAGCTGATTTTAGGTATTCGCCATACTCTTGCTTGGTCAGTTCATCCAAATGTTGTCGGGCAAAGCTGACTGGTTGCGCGCCAGGAAAGCTGGTCTGCTGTCTTCCCAGCAACTCCGCGACCTCCCTGCGCATAGCGTGGAGAAGTTGCCCTTCAGCTTTGATGCCAGGCTCATCAATTGACCCAATGGGCCCATCCGTTTTGTTGGGCTCCATCGATTGCCTTCTCGACCTTTGGCCGATTAGCGCGTCGACGATTCGTAGTACCTAAAGGATGGAGATTGTCACGAGGCGGGGGAAAGTCGAATACTGGTAATCAATGTACCTAAAAATTTACAAGAGATGTAGAGCCACCTCGCACAGCAGCAAGCACATTTGAGGCCGGACACCTCAAGAGCGTCGAGCTTGGTGTAGTAATAATATGTTGGAGCTGGTGAGAGTTGCGCTCTGGCGCCGTATTCTTAGCACCACCTGCGGCGCCTTATCGATAAACAGATGGGTCGCCACGAACCTTACGCCGTACTACTCGTAAGCTGCCCACGTAATATTGGCGTCTATTACGGAGATGGAATACGGAGTACTCTGCAGTACACGGGTACACTATAACTACTAGGTACTAGGTACCTTATTGATGTCATTGCCAGCACAGATATTAGATGCCGTCCGAGCATGGATGAGTTGGAACAATGATTAATTGATATCTAAATATGAAGCGTTGTATGATAACTTCACGCATTTATTATTCAGAGTAAGTTACGAAGTAGTACGGAAGCCAATCGCTCTCGAAAATGGTGCTCAGAGCACTTTATAAGAAGCATAGGTAATAAGACAGCACCATTTCAGATGGGATGTTCGTGTCGTCAGCCTCCCCCTTCCATATTATCAATTCCTCATCATGAAGGTTTGTCTCTATGACACGCTAATTTTCATCTATTTTGTCAACCTCCGCCCTGGCCTCCTCCCATTGCTGCTTGCTTTTGCGCGCCCATTCAATCTGGCTTCTAGCATACGCCAACTACGAGGGCCGTTAGTGTCAGAATCCCAATGGTGGTTATGTAAAGATGTCTGCTTACCATATAACGTCTTAAATCATCCTCCTTGTCTTTCTGGAACCGCTTCAGGTCCTCAAGTACGCTTGCGCTGGCCTCCTTGACATCCCTCTCAGAAGCCACCTGTGCTTGCTCCAGCTGCCCAATCGACTCACGTGTCTTTCCAATGGTATCTCGACGAGTTCGCTCAGGATCCACGTCTACGACTCCCTGAACCGCGTGGCGGATTGGACCAAAGATCTTGTTTGTTATGGAGTTTGTACTGGGCATCTTTCTATGCGTTATGCCCGTGCTTCTCTCAGGAAGGCCTTGGCTTGCGGACGGAGGTACCGAAGGGAAATCACCATGAGTGGGGGGGAAATCAGAATCTATGGACTCGGTATCTTCTTGGCTTCCGTCGCGGCGATGCTGCGTTGGGGGCTCCCTGAGGCTCGCTGATCGTTTAGGAGGAGGGGAAATTTGTTGACTGCTTGAGAGATATTGTTCAATGCGTCTCGCTTCTGCTTCACTGCGCTCCAGCTGGTCCAAAAGGGTCCTCTTTTTGTTGAGCTCGTCGGCCGTCATGTCCTGCTGCACGCGCTTGAGAACTCTATATCGCAAGACGCTTCTGACAACACCTGCAAACTGGGCATTTTCTCTCATGGGCTCCGCGAAGCTTGCACCCAAAGTACCTGAAAGTTCTTCAGTCGCAATGTACGACGCATCAGCGGCTTGGCCTATCCGCTCAATAGCTGGGCCCAGAGAGGGTGCTTGCTCCGAAAGCGCAAATGCATTGTATCTTGATCCTAATTCACAAAGATCTGCCGCTAGCGATGACAAATGGCTGAGGGTTCGGCGATTGACCTTTTCCATAGGGCCTGTCAGAAGCTGTTCCAGCTCTTTGATCGAGGCTTCATAAGATATAAAGTACGGGTCAAGCTCTTGCTCGCTGAGGTTGGATGCATCTGACGGGAAGCGTTCGATCGCATGAGCCGCACTTTGGATGACGGAGGAACTTAGGTCGTGGCCCGTACCAGCAGAAGTCTTGAGCTTCGACGAGCTCGAAGGAATCGGAAGAAAGTTGTGAGCAGGGGTCGGGTTCGCTGTGTCTAGCGGAGGTGCCTTTAGAACGGACTTGGGAATAGAAGCAACGGGGTGGGCATGCAAAACTTCGCTCTACTAGGATATTAGCAAAAATCAAGGCCATTGGTGAGCCTCAGAAGGAGGAGGGGGGGCACATTACCCAGCTTGAGTTTGGGTCGAGAAACCTCCACCAAACTCCGTCCTCTCTCACAGCGTCCATTCGACGGCAGCGATTCAAAAAGACCATTAACATGCGCTTTCGTAAATCAATGATTTGTTGATCTTGCTTTGCACTCGTGGGGTTCGCAGCATAGTCGGCCATGGTATGCTTTTCTGGAATGGGAGGGATGACAAGGGTCGGATGAAGACGAGTCAAGGCATCTCTGAGTGATGCGAACTCAGAGTAACGGCGGCGAACTTCCAGATCCTAACTTGGGGCGTTAGAAGACAGGTACACAAGAGAATAAGCGCGACGCACCCCAGTTTTGATAGTGTACACAATATATCTCCCTCCACTTTCTAAGCTTTTGCCTGCATCTGTAATCATGATGGGCATATTGGGGTTCTCATAGAGGATTTGCTCAATGCGGCTGTTATATCCGCCTGGCTTCCGCCGCGGAGGAGTATCCTCCCTCAGGACATCTTCTTCGTCAACTTCTCCAATGCCATGACTGAAGGGCGGACGTGGCGATTGGCCGTCGTCGCTACCAGTTGAAGGGGTGTGGGAAGCCTCAAAAACTCCATCTACAGGGTCCAACCGGCGTTAGTGTTGATCTGAATTCAGTCGCGCCAGGCCAGCGACCCGTTCCTGAGCAAAACAACCCAGCGGCGCTCGGAGAGACGAGGTGCAATGGACTTACAGTCTCTTGATGTCGGCGAGCTCGGGATTGCCGACGACGAGGTTTGTGAATCCCGGCGATCGAAGCTGCTCCCATAAGGGTTGTTGTCCTCGTCGTTCCACATAGTGACTGCTCTTTGGTACGGCCCTAGTTATGTGAGGTTCTGCGAGGCTGTTGAGCTGTGGCCCTGGTTTCTCTCAGGATCGCCAGAATGTGCTCTGGCTGTGCCTGGAACGTCGCTGAGCTCTGGGGCAACTGTGGCGCGGGGCGGAGTCGGTTAAGCCGCAGTGACGTGGGGTCGAGATCAAGGGATGTAAATTGCCGTGAGCGCTGTCGCCATTCTCTAGAAAACGCGAGCAGATGAGACCGTGGTCAAAGGTGAGGAATCTGGATATTCGAAGGACGAGTGTAGGCAGAAGCGGAGATCGAGAGTCGGGCGGCTTGCGAAGCTCCGGCAGGTTCTGGGTGCGTCTGGCGCAGGTTTAAACGAAGACCTGCTAACGGGCTGATGACGATACATGCGCGCACGGACCACCTGCATCGCTCAGGACCGGGGCGCAGGTTGCGGTTCATGTACGGAGTATTCCGTACTTCGTACCTTGCTTTATGCTTGATCTTCCGCATTCAATCCTGAGCTGCTGCTTGTCGTCATCCCTGCACCGAGGATGCAGACTAAACTTGGTATTTCTCTCAGGCTTCCACCATTGCTCGTAACCCGACATAATATTTTCTCTCTTTTTCAGTCTTTACTTTTCATCTATTCCCAACGGTTATTATTGTTATTATTATTATTTCTCTACATAGTTCCGTACACCCTGTATTATTTGCATCTTGCTTCACTGAGCACAGAAATTTAGTACGTCGCGGATTGATTATCTCCGTACCGATGCTGCCGGCGAATATCACATCACCATGACAGCAAATTCTCAGCTCCAAAGCAGGGATATTTCGTTATTCTTGTAGTAACAACCAATACGAGGTATTTCAACGCTGTTCAGACGTATAAACATAAGCTCCGTTGCATAATATAAGAGAGGAAGTCTATTAAATAAAGAGTCCTCCAAACTGCCTAGGAGTTCCATTGTATGATCTTGAAATACCCCTTCCAACATCCCAACCGATTTCTCAATTACCCGACTCTCTCCTCTCTCTAATCCAAGCAAGGGGATGATATTTCACTCATCCAGTTATAGAGACAGCATCATAGTTGGTTCTCATTAAGTAAACTCGAAATCGTCGCTGTGAACCGTAGCGACATCGCTCCGGATCGACTGCACAGAGTCGCTGGAAGCGTCGACATTGCAAAGCATTGATGAAGTTTCACTTTGGCCTTTAGCCGGTGGCTCCAATCCTCCTCTATCCGTCCGATTATTGAGGTGCAACGAGCGATTCTCGAAGCGCGCATTTGTAGTAACATGATTGACATTGGTATTGGTATTCTGTAGAGATTCTGGGGACGGAGAACTTGCAATAGTGGATGCCGCTCCAACAGGCAGATTGAAGGCCCTATAAAATCGCTGCCACCACGTATGATGCGATGAACATCCATTATCTGGAGCCGAGTCTGGCCCTGGGCGAGAGTCCTGTGCCGTTGGGAGCTCAGGGTCTGCTACGTTTGGATGCCCAGGAAGTTGTGTCCCCTGTGGCCGATTCGTTGTTGTTGGTAGGTGATCCTGAGCATTCATGAAACCTAGCGGCTGAGTTGCCGGGACTTGGGGACCGAGGAAGAAATGAAGTGGAGGCTGCTGAACCATCCCATATCCAAAGCCGGGAAGTTGCTGAACCACATACGACACTGGTGTTGGAGTGATCTTCAGATTGAGATGGTGTCGTCTGACTCTCTGCCTGCTAGAGACATGAGATGGCTTCGTCTTTTTGCGGAATATCCTCGCCTGTCCTAGACAGTACATCCACACCACCGACAAGACGAGAAAGACGATAACAATGGAGAATATAATACCAAAGTGGGTAGCCGAATTGAGACAGTGCCATCCAAGACAGGAGTTGGATTCGCGGCGAGAGAGTGTGTGCCCTTGTATTCCGAAAAAATGCATCGTTGCAGTCACACTTGACAAGTGGAAGAGACGAGGCAATCAAAGATATAATCAGCCATCAGTCAAGCGTACCATGTGATATTTCTCGAGATAGCATACGTGATCTCAATGTCTGGTTACACTGGATAGTTAACACTGGTATGAGTAATCACGGAGCTTCTGTTGACTTGAAAAGAAGATTGAAGATTCATAATTAGTATTAAATCATAGGGATATCAATCCTCCGGCAGGTTATTTAAGCAAACGCCTCCATCTGGCTGGCAGCTGGCAGGGCTTGCGAGATGGCCTCCAAAAGCAGATCGCTGGTTCGCCAATGGCTAACAAACCAGCAACAGCATTCAACGCCCTTGTAACATGAGTTCTTATCACATTTGACTCATGATTTTCCTCTTAACATAATTTGATAGTACTGACACACAGAGGGGTGTAGCATTAGTTGTAGCATCCAGTTATACCATTGTATGTGATAGTTGGGAACATAAGAATACCAGCTGGTACTTTCTGATAGGCCTTCATGATTGTCCACATAAAATTCCTATTAGTATTCAAAAATGAGGAAAAGTAGAGTTGACTGGTATATGAGCCACTAAAAAGAAAGAACCAACTCATAGGCAAATTGTACAAGGCGCTGGGCCCGAAGCTATACATGGTGGGGGAGTGTCAGGCTCAGGGGCTCAAGAAGAAAGAAGTGCTCCGTAAAGGATTTTTCACTTGGCTTTTAAGCGATTGGAAGATAATGGCACATATTGATAATTATGTATTAATTTTGTGTTGTTTTAGGGAAGGCAAGCTGCCTAGTAATTGATAAACCTAATTAAAAGCGTCACAACCTCTTCATTGAAAGCTGAGGCTTCACGACTCTGATACGGAGTACTCCGTAGCAGCAATAGCGCAGTCGCCAACTAAAATCCGCGGCCGGCCAACCAGGCTGCGTCGCGGAGTGCACGGACCATCTTGGCTTCCCTAGAGCTAGTATCATGGAATTTCTGGCTCGCCTCATCGTGGTGAATGTTCTCAAGACTCGCGATATCAAGCCTTTCGGCAATCGCTTCTCGAGCCACAGTCACAATTCTATCCGCACTCGGCCGGCAGGATTTGCCATGATATAGAAAAAACGGATGCACCTTTTTGGGTAGTCACCTCCGAGGCGCAACACTAGCATCTCGGACGCGTTCCTGCGACTTGGCCCGACTCTAAGCAACCCCGATTTC
Organism: Trichoderma brevicompactum; assembly: GCA_003012085.1. Lineage (NCBI taxonomy): Eukaryota > Fungi > Ascomycota > Sordariomycetes > Hypocreales > Hypocreaceae > Trichoderma > Trichoderma brevicompactum. The sequence goes on along the minus strand of PXNZ01000321.1, from coordinate 17,711 downwards.
CTCATAGGCATTGAATCCGATTTCCAACAATGGCGGCTCTTCAGAATGGTGCAGCCAACGGGGCGGCACACGGAGATGCCTCAAAATTCCCTACAAGCGCACGATTCTCCGATATCCCCTCTGCCATCGATATCCCCGTCCAAGGTGACCAAGAAGACGAAGCGGTCGAAATCGATCTCGAAGATCTCGTTGACGACCCTACCGAACTGTGTACCTTGTTTGAAAACGAGCATGCCGCAAAGACATACTGGATGACTGTCGCGTTGGCATATGCGAAGCAACGAAAAATCGACCACGCCATCGAAATGCTGATTCGAGGAGGCAACGCCATACAGAGCGGTAACCCACGCGATAAAGTCAGCATGATATGCTGTCTCTGTTGGATGTACCTTTGGAAAAGCCGAGAGGCCCCTCGTGTTGCGCCTGACGGCGTTCGTGTGTCCGATGCCAAGACGAAAGAATATTACCTCCAGCTGGCGACGTCGTCCCTGAATGACGCTGCACGTCTCAATCCGTCTTTCCCGCCCATCTTTCTTGCCCGTGGAGTTTTGCTACTGCTCAGAGCCTCACTACAAGGACCATCAAAGACGGCCGGGGGGTTGGGAACGGAGAAAAGTGAGCTTCTAAAGAACGCTGCCAAGGCGTTTGACGATGCACTCCGAGTTTCTCAGGGGAAGAACATGCTTGCCTTGATGGGCAAGGCCCGCACCCTATTCTCTATGCACAAGTACCCTGAGGCGTTGGCTGCATACCAAGACGTGCTTCAGAAGAGACCTGATCTGGTGGATCCCGACCCTCGCATTGGCATTGGCTGCTGTTTCTGGCAACTTGGGTTCAAGGATGATGCCAAAGCAGCGTGGGAGAGATGTTTGGAAATAAATCCCGACTCCAAGGTTCCCAACATTCTTCTTGGCCTATACTATCTCGATGCTAGCGGCCACGTTCCGGTCAACAGCGACGACTTCCTCAGGCTGTACAAAAAGGCCATGATCGAATACACTCAGAAATCATTCAAGCTCGATAAAGAGGTCCCTATCACTTGCTCCACCTTTGCGGGCTACTTCTTATCTCGAAAAGCTTGGGATAATGCGGACAAGTTAGCTCACAAGGCTATTCAATATACCGATGTCAACGCTGTTGCCAGCGACGGATGGTACCTACTCGCAAGAAAAGCCCACTACAATGGCGATTTGGAGCGTGCCAGCGATTATTACCGTCGCGCAGATGACGCACGTGGAGGCACTGAGACTGGCTATCTGCCTGCCAAGTTTGGCGTGGCACAGCTATCCGTCATGAAGAATGATCTCGGAGAAGCGAAACTGAGACTAGAAAAGATTATCCAGCAATCTAAAAATCACGAAGCCATGATTCTTCTGGGGACCATTTACGCGGAAGAGATCTTCACCAGCCAAAACAACGACAGCAAGGAGGATAAGTCCGCTGAAATGAAGAAAGCAATTGCTCTGCTGGAGGGCGTCAGGACTTCTTGGAAGGATCCAAAGAAGGCTCTATCACCAGATGCTTCTGTTCTATTGAACCTGGCTCGGCTCTATGAAACGGACAGCCCTGAAAAGGCTCTGCAGTGTTTGCAACAAGTCGAGCAGCTTGAAATTGAGCAAATCCCAGAGTCAGAGCGCCCAGAAGATGTGCCCGAAGCCGATCTCCAGGCAGCTCTTCGCAAGTTTCTTCCGCCTCAGCTCTTAAACAACATTGGCTGCTTCCACTCTCAGGCAGAGAAGCATGATCTTGCCAGCGAGCTGTTCGAAGCGGCTCTGGGTGCATGTATGAGAGCTGGCGAGAAGGATCCCTCGATGGATACTGACGCTTTGGTGACGACCATTAGCTTCAACCTTGGTCGAAGCTACGAGGCTCGTGGACTAACTGACAAGGCTGTCGAGGTCTATGAAGGTTTGCTTAACCGTCACGACGATTACACCGATGCCCGCACACGGCTTGCGTATATTAAACTTAGGAAGAATCCCAACAAGGAAGGCCCTGATGCTGTGGCAAAGCTGTACCAAGAGAACACAGCTGATCTGGAAGTTCGAGCTCTCTACGGGTGGTATCTTGGGAAAGTCCACTCCAGAAAGCGCCCTGCCAACATTGCAGAGGATCACGAGTTCCGTCACTACAAGCATACACTACAAAACTACGATAAGCATGACAGATATGCCTTGGTTGGAATGGGTAACTTGTACCTTCTCCAGGCAAGAGAGATGCGTCGTGAAACGGAGCAAGAGAAGCAAAAGAGAAGTGCGACATATTGCAAGGCTGTTGAGTTTTTTGAGAAGGCTCTGTCACTGGATCCAAAGAATGCCTATGCCGCCCAAGGTATTGCCATTGCTCTTGTGGAGGATAAGAAAGACTACAAAACCGCTCTTACCATTTTCAACAAAGTCAGGGACACGGTCAAAGATTCTCATCTGTACGTGAACTTGGGGCATATCTTTGCTGAGTTGAAGCAATTCTCCAAAGCCATTGAACATTATGAGATAGCCCTATCGAAAGAAGGCAAAGCAAATGACCCAGTCATCCTATCATGTCTCGGTCGCACATGGTTAAACCGAGGGAGAGCAGATCGGGATGTAGACTCTTACAATAAAGCCCTCGAATGCGCTAAAAAGGTAAGCATACACAGCACTTTCCGGCCACAATATCGTTACTCACTAGGACTTGCAGGCACTTGAGGTGGCTCCGGAGCAAATACACTACCAGTTCAACGTTGCCTTTGTTCAGATCCAGCTCGTAACAACAATCCAAGCACTGCCCGAAAACAGACGGACAGCCGAGCAGCTGGAAGAAGCATCTGAGGGTCTTGAAGCCGCCATTGAATCTCTAGACAAGATTTCTGCCCATCCCCAGACGCCTTATCCCAAGCATGATGTCGAGCAGCGTGCCAACATGGCTCGCAATACGCTCCGCAAACAGCTTGAGAGAGCTCTTGGAAAGCAGAAGGAGTGGGAGGAGAAGAATAAAGAGAAGATCATGGCCGCCAAAGAACAGCGAGAAGCTGAGATGAAGAGGCGTGAGGAAGAGCGGCAAGCCGTTTTGGACAAAGAACGAGAACGACAGGAGAAGATTAGGAAAGAACGTGAGGCCATTGCCGCACGCGATAGGCTACTGGCAGAGCAACGAGCTGAGGAGGAACGTGCGCGACAGGAAGCGGAGATGACGACGGACGAAGAGACCGGAGAAAAGGTCAAACGGAAACGCAAGCCTGCACCACGCGCCCCCGCCGGCGAGGGCAAGCCCAAGAGGTCATCCAAGAAGAAGAAGGCCGACGCGGATGAGGACGAGGGCTCCGAGGAGGAGAACCATACCAAGAAGAGACGCCGTCTCACTAAGCGGGAGTCTTCCAAGTTCAAGTCTGCCGAAATCGTCGTCGACTCGGACGAAGAGGCCAACGAGGATTATGACGATGATGCTCTGGAACGTGCCGAAAAGAACCTAGAGAGAGACGAGACACCTCTCTCCGAGGCTGACGAAGACGCTGGCGACAAGATGGATGTGGACGATGAGGAGAAGGAAGATCGCGGTGCAAGAGACGAGGACGAGGACATTGATGCGCCTCGAAGCCAGGCCAAGAGAACCCGCAGAGGCCGCGTGATTGCGGAAAGCGACGAAGAGGATGAAGACGCGGAGCCCAGAAGTGCCAAAGCAGGCGATGCGGTTGACGAGGATGACGAGTAATAATAGCTGGTTCTTCCCTTTTCATACGAATTTTTTTTAATGTCTTCCTCTTGGGAAAGGTATTTGGTGAAAGAACGTTTAGGACCCACGCTCGGTTTGTACATGTATACTAGCCTCTTCTGATAAATAGGGGACCCCCTCAAAAAAAAAAACCAAGGAAAATAGCGATATGTTTATTTAGATGAGGATAGTTGAGGAGGGGCTTTAGCATAATTATCATTATAGACGCATCAAAGGAACACGTCCATGTCTTGTAGTAGATATCAAGTTCGTACAGGCAGTTAAGCGTGATGTATTCTATTCAAGGTATCTTATATTTTGTGTTTCTACCAACCGGCCGGCCCATGAATCTGCTCTTTTGGGATATCATCTCAAGCACTTGAAACTATTATAACGTTTCGAGCAAGCGGTCTATGAAGCCTCTCCATTTTTTGTTTAGATCATCACACCACGAGGCTCCTTCAGGAAACCTAGGGAAATGCATTGCTGCTAACGGATGCATCGGCGCCGCGCACAACATCTTTTTATTTAGAAAGCGAAGACTTGGTCCTCGAGCTTGCTGACGGGGCGGGCCTTGGCGAAGCCGAGACTCTCGGTGGCCTTCTTCAGGCCGCTAATCATGGGAGGGGGGCCACAGAGGAGGATCTTGACATCGCTAGCCGGCTTGGGGAGCCATTTCTAATTCCATTGTCAGTACTGACTCTAGTATGTAAAATATGAACCGCGAAAGGGGAGGCAACGCACAGTAATCATCTCAGTGGTGACAAAGCCAACGCCGCCAGTCCAGCCTTCCGGAGGCTTGTCCAACACATAGTGAATGCGGATGTTCTTGTCCTCCTGGGCAAGGGCGTCGAGGTCCTCCTTGAGAAGAATGTCCTGGGCGGTGACGTTGGCAAAGATCAGATCGACCTCGGTCTTGTCACCGGCAGCACGTCCACGAACAATAGCACGGATAACCTGCAGCATAGGGGTGATGCCTGTGCCACCAGCAACCATACCAAAGTGACGGACCATATTAGGGGTATAAACGAAGGCGCCCTTGGGGCCACGGACACGAATAGTCTGGCCAACCTGGAGGGAAGCCATGTGCTTTGAGATGTTGCCTTGGGGGTAAGACTTGATCAGAAGGTCGACGAATCCAGGCTGGTGGTCGCCGGAGATGGGAGTATAGGATCGTACGATCTCCTTGACAGTTCCATCAGGCTGAGGGAGGTTGGCGCCAATGGAGATGTGCTGGCCGATGGGAAGGCCTAGGATGCTCCGAGGAGATGGCAGCTTGAACCGGTAACTGAAGGCATCGGTTGTTAGATCTAGCGAAGCTACACCAAAAATTTTGCCAGGGGCGCACTTACATGGCGACATTGTGAGAGATAATGGTCTTCTCCTGAAGCGGGAATTCCTGGAAAACGTCCGGCTTCAACACCTTCTTGACCTCTGCACGGAGGACGATTAGTCCAATTGCCAAAGCGCGATGCGCATGGAAAAAAAAAGCGCGATTGGGGTGCTACTCACGGAAGCTGAAGTAGTTGTAGGTGCCGAGGACAACGGCCACCAGAACGGCATACGGTGTCCAGTCACTCTTGACAATCACTGTACCGACGACCAGAAGAGCGGCCGGAACATAGATGTAGTCAACGTATTGACGGGCAAACGCGCTTTCGTCGATTTTGGCAGACATGGTGGCGATGTGAAGAAGAGAGAGAGTAGGAGCCTTCTTGGGGGAGCCTCGCGGCGCTCGTGTATCCGACGTCTATGCCGATATTTATCGTCCGAAGGTGGGACAATGCGGGACAATTGGCCACGGAGGGGCACTGCGAGCTCGGGCTTCGCAGGCTTAAGGGCAGCTAGTCGACAATTGGAAGCGGCGTACAGCAGCAGCGCCTTTTATAAGAGACACGGCGATGAGGCTGACGCCGATTCAACAATTCCGCGGCTGCTCTGAGACGCTTCGCACGATTTTTATCGCCCTTGATATCACGTCCCAGGTAGGAAATTTTGGCGGTGACGGTTACAGGGTGAGGGTTCTGCCGTTGAGATGGGCCCACCCTCAACGAATGCGTCGACTGCCAATAGCCAGGCGGCAGGCGTCGGCAGAACGAATGATCCGGGTCGCTCATTGTTGTTCACAGGCCATCATCCAGCATCTCACGGCCGTGCTACTCGATCGCTTCCAGGTTCGACGAGGCCTCGACCGCAGCCGGCCGGCGCCGCAAGGACGGATAGCGCCTTTGGATGGGGAGATAAGGATGGCAAGTCAAGACGGCTGAATGGGAAAAGATGCATACGTCATGCCACCATCGGGGTACAACGTGCCCGGCGCAGATGATGGGTGATGGATCATTTTGGCGCTTATACGGGAGTAGAGGAGCAACTCTTTGGTCGGCCTCGCTCTCTGCACTAAGACTCGTATATATTGCTGCTGCATAAGTTGTGTTGCTCTGCGGACTGTCCCTAATCAGGGAAGTTTTGCATTGTCCATTTCGGCAGCTGACGTCCGGGCATACGAGATGCACGGAGTAACGCGGCACTCTAGAAAGATCCCGTAATCGTATTCCACGGCCCTAATGACCCAAAGCTTACCAACCTCCGGCCCATGCGCTACTACCAGCCGGGATACAGAGGCACTCGGAGCAAAGCACGAGGTTGGGCCAGTTCAAACGACGAGTTGGGAGCGCACAGAGCGCACGACAGCCTCGAGTGAGAGCGCTCGACAACTTGGGATGATGGGAATTGCGGGCGGTTTGCAGATTACATACGGAGCACGGAGCATTACTGCATGCTAAACCAGGTGCTGAAGGCGCTAGAAGCTCTGAGCCAGCAGAAATTGGAGGGACTGTCGATGATCATTGCGTGTAATTGTTGAAGCCCCTGGCCAGCCTCCTCACACCAACTTTCGGCCCCCTGGTCAAATGAGGCGCTACGGCTCCGCCGTGGATGCACATTGCCATTCTTCAATGAGATAGGGTAGGTGTAACAGTGATGAAAGATCACCGAAAACAAAAAAGCTCATGCATAGGGTAGGCTAGATCGAGTATTGATCTGGATGAAGAAGTCGATCAATATGATGAGAATGATGATGAATACAATCATTGCCACCCAAGAAAGAGGCCCTTCCTCATGACGGAGCTGGTTCGGGGGGGGGGGAAACAGAAAAGAACAGAACAGCACAGTACTTCTACTTAAAGCGCTTAAGCCCTCATGCGCAAACAAAGCAAGGTTTTGATGCAGACAAACATTAAAATGGCATGACGAAGCTTGATGGGGGAATACGGGGTCCTGCAGTCCTAGCCGCAGCGCGAATCTAAATGCGCGGACCCAAGTCATCTCATGCCGCCGACGATTGGTCCTTGGGACGACAGGGGATGCCCGCGACGGCTGTCCATGATTGCTTGCTAACCTCATAGCATGAGCGCAGGCGTGCAGCGGCTTGCCCAGTTGTCAATTGACTTTGCGCGCCGAGATCGAGATTCCAGCTGGCAGAAGCATCGCCGTGCCGATGACGCTGTTTTGTGAATCCCCAAGACATCCCCCGTCGCGGACTGACGGAACCCCCGTCCACCATCCTTGGATGGCACCAAATACGCGGTTTCAAACTCGAGAGGGGCCTTTTCCCATTTTCCTGCCCCATGTGGCGGGTGCTTGGCTGTCCTTTTGGTCTCGTCATCCAGCTGCCTTGATAGCCGTGCCCCAGTGAATGTGAGGAGCTCATGGGAATATCACACGCCTGCCTCCCTGTGCGGCACACCTTCGTATTTTCTCCTTCTTCCAATTTTTTTTCGCCCTTTTTCCATTCCAGCTCTTTGCAGCCCCTCTGTCTTCTTTCAACTAAATTATCTTTTTTTTTTTCTCCTTCTTCTTATCTTTATCGTGTGATAGCGGGCCAGACCGCCGGACGGACAAGTGGCCGCAGCAAGTCAGCAGAGCGATTCGATTCGTCAACTGCGATAGTCGGGACGGAGACGGCGAAAGGCGACGAGCTTTCTTTCAGTTTATGACATCTCGTCTGTTCTGTAACTGCATGTGATACCGCTACAGATTTTTCTGCTGCGAAACTTGTCGCGTGCGTTTGTGGCGAGCTGCCCGGATTTGAGCTGCCAGCTGAAGCGAGAAAACGCTTGCGGATTCCATTCGCTCATGTCGATCTCACTTACCTAGATGAACCCGTAACTAAAAAGCCGGCCAGCCCCAAAGCACCCGCCTGCATCAGCAGCTTGCTCGGCGCGCAAAAAAAAAAAAAACACTCGAGCTTCCTCGCATTTATTACGGAATACACATTACAGCCTCCGTCTCCTTTTTTTTTCTCGCCTCCCAAGTTGAGAAACTCAGAGCCGCCGATATCTTCTCCCCTTGTAACCCAGGCCGGCTTTCCCTCCACCACAGTCCAACAATTTACGACTCGCGTCTCCCTAGCGCATTCCTACCGCTTGTTCGTACCTATCGGCTTGGGAGGTGCATCCCGCGCTGTCTCCTGAGCGACTCAGGCGCTGCTCTATGATCCAAATTCGCCTCTACCTGGTTCCGAAATAGTCCACCAGGACTTTTATCTGTTTGAACGCGTTTCTGGAGTGACAAAAAAATAAAGGCAAAAAAAAAAAACGTGTGTCATTTGTCTCGCCGATTCATCCATCTATCCTGTCGGCTACCATAGGTGGCTGAGACATCGGTTCACTGCTGGAGAGTCGCAGTTGCGGCGCACCATTTTCTAGGCCATCGAACCCGCCGAAACTCACGACTGGGATATTCCGATTCTCCCAAGCCTCAGTATCTGATCCCATCTTCTCCATTGTTTCTCTCCCATGGTCGGCATGTTCAGTTGAGATCTCCTGAAAGCCTGCTCCCCAGCTTCCCGTTGAGGATCCCAGTTTAGTCATCATAATGAAGTCCGCAAAGAGTGCCGATAAATGGAAATGGAGGTCCTCGACTGCAAGCACGACGGGATCTCTATCTCCATACCAATATGCCAATTCCAAAGGGGAATCACCGGAGCCTGTTGAGAGCAAAAAGTCCCGTTCTTTGTCCAAGGCATTTCGCTCGATGAGTAGCTCCTCGTTAGATTCAATGTCCAGTGGGCCGTCCAGGTCCGGATCTTCAGCGCGGAAGTTGCAAAAGACGACTTCAGGTTCAGGATCGATGATTGAAAGGCTACAGAGGAGGGTTTCCAGAGACTCTTCTGTCAGCACCGCGCCCTCAGAATCTCCTGGTAGCCCCGTGGAGCCTCACTTTACGTCGATGGAGTTGATTCGATATGGGTGGCTTAAGGCGGATTCTTCACTTCTAAAAGCCCGATCTGAGTACCTCGTCTTAACAGACCATTCGTTGGTGAAGTTTGGAAGCGCGGAAGCCGCTAGGGGTGTCTTCCCGCAGTTAACACAGACAGGAAGCCAAGGGAAAGGCGCCCATTCTCCCCAGTCTATGAGCAGCAAATCTGCGTCCGGAGAGATTCGGTTAGACATTCCCCTTCGCTCCATTATTGCGGTCTTCAATGAAGAATCATCTAGCTCTCGTCTCGGTATCGAAGTGTGGTGGCTCTCAAGATCGCCCAAGCTGGCGTCCTGCAAGGCACACTTTCACTTCGCCCTTCCGAAAGAGAGGGATGATTGGCTAGCCGACATTCAGCAGGCGTACAAGGCCAGGATGAGGAAGAATCCGCTTCATACGACTGTTCCAGAAAATGTCAAGATCCGCATCAACCACGCTATGCAGCCTGCTGAGACGGCTGCCGATAGCGCACCTCAGAGCTTGATTTTCCCAGTGACAAAACGTGTTATCGCGGCAGCTCAAAAAGGAGCGACTGCGGATGAATCTCAGGATGTCATAGATACTTCAACATACTATCTTGCCATTGGACCCTACTTGTGTTATTTCGTCGAAATCCTCAAGGCTGATTACTCAACTCTGCCCGGCGACCTGCGATTGAAAACTTCGGCATTTGGGACAGTATCCTTAATCCGTTTCCAGGCATCAGTGGCATCTCACGAACAAAGGTTCACGATGAGTTTTCGGTAAGTGACTTTTGCCATCTTGGTATTCCCTTAATTTTATTTCTTTCTGGATATTTATTTACAAGAATTATTATAGCTTGCCTTTTGGCCGGGAAACTCGCCTTGATCTCGCAAGTACCTATTATCGCCGGATTATCGAAGCCCTGACAAAGATTGATCGTGTTTTGAAGCCCATGTGGCCGCAAAACCTTCAACATGCTATTTTTGAGATTAAGGGTCTCCCAGCACCTCTTCAGTTGACGTCAGGAAATGATTTAGGGGGCCTTGAAATGAGTCTCCAAGCATATTGCGTCGCTTTCAATGTACAAATCCCGGCATGGACAATTGAATGGTATACACCTTCTGAGCCGGCTTTCCGGCTCCTTGCATCTGATGACTCGGAGTATTCCCCGCTTCAGCTCCTCGCGGTGTTTCGGGCGTTGAGATATAACAGCTTTTTCAAAGCATTATCATTCCGCGATGTTGACCTTTCGTCACTGGCCAACAAGAACGACTATTCGCAATACGGGGACGCCGTGGTGTATACATCTTTGAGCGGTACTTGCACCACCAATCTGAATCCTTTTCGACTGATTACTGACAACTGTACTAGGTGTGAGAATACCGGATGACTATTACCAGATTCTCATTCAGGCTCCAATCTTGGAACAAGAGATTCACGCCTTGCTCTTTTCGTCTGAATCTATACGGAATATCGATCTTGCAAATTCTGTCGGTTTGCAACGCCCAAAGAGACCACAGACCGGCCGGGGATCGATCAACAACTCTGCTATGCGCAAAATGAGCTCTGAGATCATTCGACCCTTATCGATGCTCCTTAAGACACAGCTATGTCATTGCCACAGCATTTCCATGTCTGGAAACCCTATCGCTCCTGGCGATGTGGCCGAATTAGGTATGTGATTCATACGAGGGGGTATCCTTTTCTTTTGTTGCGCAGTTATTGACTGTGAACTTAGCGAATGTCTTTGGATTGGACGATGTGCATTTGAAAAAGATTGACCTGTCCAACTGCGGACTGGGGGACATCGATCTTACCAAGCTCTGGGCTGGTCTTGCGGGCCAAGCCGAGACTATTGAGTGGATCGATACGTCAAATAACAGCGGGACCGTTGGCTTTGATACCATAACTTATACGCTTCGGCAACTCCGCAATATCAAGAAGCTCAACATATCGGGCAATACCAGACTTGTTTCGGAAGAGCCCCTCTTCGCTGAGCGTGCGCTTAACAGCTGGGCTCTCCAAGAGCTGGATCTTTCTGGTATAGTGGTACGTACAGGCGAATTATAGCACTTTACTTCTGGCGGCTAATTAGCAACTATAGCTCAACGATACTACTGTCATTTCTCTCGCAAGATATATGGAATCTCCAATGTCGCAGGGGCTGCAAGTGATCCGCCTTAACAACTGTGGTCTCACTGGAAGTCAAGTTGCCCAGCTATTCTTTAGCATGGGTAAAGCTCGGCATATGACGGTTCACGTAAACGCAAACCGACTGGACGATGGTATCGAGAGTTTGTGTGATGCAATTGCCTCTGGCTATGGGCCTTGGAGTTTATTCATGCAGATGATTGAATTCAGCTATGAGGCTAGTTTTGTCAAACTGATGCGATCATTGACCATCAACAAGACAATCGAATGCTTAAGCTTGGCTGGTTGTGCTACACCAGATGCTGTTAGCAGCGTAGCTTGCCAAGCGGCTGCAGATCTTTTCGCCAGGAACGAGACCATTCGTTTCTTGGATATATCCGGGTATGACTCTAAGCTTGACGAAGGTCGGCTCGGCAGGGAATTCTCAAAATCTCTAAGCGGTATGAAGTTCAACAAACGAATTGAACACCTTCGCGTTAGAAGTCAGATGCTTAACATCAACATTGGGGACCTTGCGGAGGCCATCTCGGGCAACCAAACACTACATACACTCGATTGCGAGGGTAATGACTTCAATCTCTCCAACTTCTGGCATCTAGTAAAGCGCATTGAGGGTAACACGACAATCCGACACTTCTCCGCATTTTCTGATTCGGAACTTGCCAAGACAATTCAGAAATCTGCCGAAGTTGACGTGCCGGTGGTGGCGCCACGCCGCTCCTCAGGCTTGTTTAACAAACTGAAACATGACAAGGCTCCGGTGACCATAGAAAAGCCACTCGTTCAGAGGCTGAGTGACGAGTGGGATGCTGCAATCACAGCGCTGAATCAAGTTCTCGAGAGGAACCAGAAGATTTATCGTGGGAATCACAGTTCTGGAAAAGCAGCGGCCAGCCAAGCACTGAAATCGTGCGATATAGAAGAGGGCACGTTCTCAGTCGACTTTGGCGGCCTTGCCAACAGAGAGTTTGAATCTCAAAATGCTGCGGGTTCCTCCTTACGTAGAGGGCCCTCCACGTCAAATCACGGCTCGGAAACGCTGAAGGTTATCGTATCGGCACCTTACTCAGGTGAGGCTTCCAACGAGGCAATCATGCGGCCCTACTCCATTGTCTCGAGTGATGGCGCTAGTAGCCCAACCACGGAGACCAGCTCCAATAGTGACGTGGGCGTGCCGACGCCTTCGGAGATGGAGAGCCCCCCTGAGGAGGAGCCGGCCGTAGAAGGGATGAGTAATCCGGCACCTGAAGACAGCTTTTTGCTTTCTGATGGTTACGATACCGAGATCAGCCTACTGATGGGAAGATATCAAAGCCTCCTCGGCGATCCAACGGACCGCATTGAGGAAGAGACAAGGCAATGAGAAGAGAAGAAAAGGGGCCCACCCCGGCCATGGAACTAATTACAAGAAATAAGGCTCCTCGAGATGGTACAGGGGAGGGGGATCGACTGGGGTGAAGGAGATGAGGTGGCAGGGAGACAACAACGTGCTCAAAATCGGCGTTTTTGGAATGTCCTTTGGATTGCTTGCTTGCTTGCTCGCTCGCATGTTCGATGCGTTGATTGATTGATACCCATTGCATTTGTCATTTATAGTCCAACGCAGACTTTGAAACATAGAACCTCGGAAGCTCGAAATAATTTCAAGTTTAGTTGATGCATAGGATATACTGTCCCTTCCCACGTAGAAGTCGTGATAATAGATTGCCCGCCCTTCACATGGCGCTTGTTATGCTCTCTGTACGCGGCCAAGATCGCCATTTCATTGTGCAAAGTTGGAACATTCTTTTTTATCTCTTTATGCACGTACCGAGTTGTATGCAAGATATACGGAGTATGCCCGGCTTCTATACGGGGGTGGAGTAAAGCCACAGCAACCGTGGGGCAATTCCTCTCCGCCTAGCCACGCAATTTGCCCAGCCCCAGCCTCAGCTTCCGCCCTCTTCTGCAGGCGCTCCTCACACCTGTACCTCAATAATTACCTACCACTAGCACGTTAGCATCATCGGGGGGAGTTGGCGCGAGCTTCGTCATCACCACTTTGAGTCTTTTAGCCGTCTTCTTTTGTCTCTGTTTGACGCCTGATTTCTTGCTTTGGAGCTCAATTCTGCCCCTTTTCACATTCGCTGACGCTTTCTTCGCTCTCTCGCCGTCTCTCCTTGTCTGCGTCTTGTAGAGCTGCGGAGCTCTCGCGCTCCTCCTTACCCCGTTTGAGCCTCCTGAGGAACAGACCCGACATCCGAGCGTCCGGTTCGAGAGTCGCCTCGAAGCCTCGCGATGTATTCCAACTCGAATGCCTTCTTAGGAGGCAACAGTCCTCGTCCGGGGACTCAGCAACAGCAGCAGCAGTATGGCGGCTCCTTTAACAATCTCGGGCCTGGCCAGCAGCCCGGCCCCTTTGCGCCGCAGCCCACGGGCTTCGGACAGCCGCAGTTGCAACAACCATTGCAGCAGCAATACACCGGGTATCCATTGCAAGCCCAGCCAACGGGTTACCAGCCCTCTCTTCAGCCGCTGCAGCAGCAATATACGGGATTCCCGGGACAGGCTCAGCCGCAGCAGTTCCAGACGTCGAGCGCCCCGCCAATGCCGTCGATTCCTCCCCAGTTCCAGCAGCAGTTCCAGCAGCAGCAGCAACAGCAACCACAGCAGCAGCAGCAGCAGCCTCAACTCCAGCAGCAGGTGCCTCAGCAGACGGGATTCCCGGCCGCGCAACAGCAGCCCTCTAGCTCGACAATCTCCCCTCCTCCGATAAAGCCGCAGCCGACCGGCTTTACAGAAATGGCTGCGTCTTTCCAGACCGGGGGCACGGCCAAACCCCAGGGACGAAGAGGCGAAAAAACGAAGAGCAAGATCCCCAACATTAGGTTGTCTTTTATTACAGCAGCGGATCAGGCCAAGTTCGAGACGTTGTTCAAGTCTGCCGTGGGAGATGGCTCGGCGACAATGTCAGGAGAGAAGGCTAGGGACCTTTTGCTGCGGTCCAAGTTGGATGGCGACACCCTGTCACATATCTGGTAAGGAAACATGTTTTTGATTCAGCCAAATATGCTGTTCCTGCTGGTAAACGACTAACAAAGAGCCTATCTAGGACGTTGGCTGATACCACGCGAGCGGGACAGCTATACTTTCCCGAATTCGCCCTTGCGATGTACCTCTGCAACCTGAAGCTTACTGGCAAGACACTGCCACCCAATCTGCCCGATCATGTTAAGAATGAGGTGTCTAGCATGGTTGACATCATCAGCTTTAGTGTTGCGGATGAAGGACCCTCTACAAGCCAGGCGAGCAATGTGCCCACCATTGAACAGCCGAAACCCCAACCACCGCCTCCATCAAACTCTCAGCTTCTCCAGGCGCAGATGACAGGCTTTCCTGGAGCACAGCAGCAAGGTTTTGGAGGCCAATCGCAAGGCCTCCAGCCTCAGCCGACGGGTTTCTCTAACTTGCAAAACCCCCAGCCTACGGGTTACAATGGCCCCCTGCCCCCGATGCCCCCTATGCCTACTGGGTTCGGCGGACCTGCTGGCGGTATGGTGGCACCATTGAATGCTCAGCCTACAGGACGCCCAGGCCAATGGGGTCTTGTCAATGCTCCTGCGTCTGGGTTGCCTAACATTGACGCGCTGCAGGCTCGCATGATGCCCCAGGCGGGCCGTGAGGCCGGTTCCTATACTACCGCTGGTCTGCAGGGCAATGCTGTCATCCCGTGGGCTATTACTAAGGAAGAGAAGACTAGATATGATGCCCTGTTCAAAGCTTGGGATGGCCTCAACAAGGGCTATATTGGTGGCGACCAGGCCATCGAGATCTTTGGCCAGAGTGGTCTTGAGAAGCCTGACTTGGAGAGAGTCTGGACGTTGGCTGACCATGGCAATAAGGGCCGCCTGAACCTGGACGAGTTCGCCGTTGCCATGCACTTAATCTACCGAAAGTTGAACGGATACCCCATGCCCAACGTATTGCCTCCGGAGCTTGTTCCTCCCTCTACTCGCAACTTCAGCCAGTCCATCGGCACCCTTAAATCAATGTTGCACGAAGAATCTGACTTCCGCAAAAACTCTGGTGCTGCCCTGCTGCCCCAAAAGACTGGTGTTAGTTACATGAAGAATCGATCATTCCGAGGCGGCCCCAGCCCGGCTGCAGGCGGACGCAAGGATGCTACCGTGTTTAGAAACGATGACGAGGACTTTGGATACAGGTCCAGTGCTCGTCGGAGACTTGGTGGTGGTTCACCGCGGCCAGAATCTCCGGCATCGTCTTCTGTCGGCTCCAATGATGACTTGACGCTGGATGAGCTCAGGAAGAAGATTAAAGAGAAGCAAATCTTGCTTGATGCTATGGACTTTGCAGATGAGAAGAACCACGAAGAGGACGATATCTTGGACCGACGTGATCGCCGCGAAGCAGAGGAACTCTACCGTCGTATCCGACGCATCCAGGACGACATCGATGCGCATCCAGATGCTGCGCTGGCCGTTGGCAACTCCGACGCTGAGACGAGGACCCTGAAACGCCAGCTCCAGAAGCTTACGGATCGGGTCCCCGAGCTTGCTTCCCAAGTACGAAAGACGGAAAAGGCCATCATGGAAGCAAGACTCGAGCTCTTCCGTCTCAAGGATGCCAAGGCTCACCCCGGAAGTGCATCAGCCATCGTTGGAACTGGTCCTGGTGGAGCAGTGACAGAATCGGACCGTCTCAAGGCCCGAGCAAAGGCCATGATGCAACAGAGAACTGCTGCTTTGACAGGCAAGAAGATTGAGACCGCCTCCGAAGATCTGGACGGCCCCAAGAGGCTCGAGGAAGAAAGCATTCGGGTCAGGAATGAAAAGGAGAGCAACGAGCGAATGGTCCACGATGTTGAGGAAAGCGTCCGCGAATTCTCGCGAAGCATCGAGGACAGTCTCAACGATGCCGGAAAGGATAACAGTAGCGAGCATGAGAGACGCCGCTGGGAAGACGCGCTTGGTGTTGAGGACGAAGTTCGAGACTTCATCTTTGACCTCCAGCGTGAGAGTCGCGCGGCCCGCGTCCGGGCACAGGATAAGCGCTCTACACGGCCTTCAGCAGCAGATGAGTCTCCGCGGGAAAGAGCCGTTGCGGCTCCTCAGCGGAACGAAAGCCCTGTTCCAACTTCACGCACGGCTACTCCTTCTTCTGCAGCTGGCGGCGGCTCCTACTCTTCGTACAAGACACCCGAAGAGCGCGCTGCCTTTATTAAGCAGCAGGCTGAGCAGCGCATGGCTGAGCGTCTTGCGGCATTGGGTATCAAGGCGCCGACCAAGCCCGGAGAGACTGCCGCTCAGCGCATAGAACGCGAAAGGGCCGAGAGAGCTGCCAAGTTGCGCCAAGCCGAGGAGGAGGATGCCCGCCGGGAGGCCGAGCGACAGGCTCGTCTTGCCGAGGAACAGGGAATCCCTCCGCCCGCTGTGGAAGAGCCACAATCAGCGGCTAAGAAGCCTCCGCCTCCGCCCTCAAGAAAGGGAGGAAAGTCTGAGGATGCGGCGAAGAAGGCAGAGGAAGAGGCCGCCAAGGCTGCCGAAGAGGAACGCCTCGCTCGGGAGCATGAGCAACAACAGCGGGAGGCGGAACAAATGAGGTAAGTTTTTAATAACCCTACTCACGATGGTATATCTACGCCGGTGATGGATCTCTAACGAATATCGTGCAGGCAAAAGGTTCAAGAGGAAGAGGACGAGTTTGCAGATGAGCAACGTGAAGCCGAGGCCCGACTCAAGGCTCTGGAGGAACAGGTCCGACAAGGAAAGCTGCGAAAGGAGGAGGAGAAGAAGAGGAAGAAGGCGGCTTTGGCAGAAGCCAAGGAAAAGGAAGCTAAGCTAGCTGTTCGTCGTGCGGAGATGGAGGCTGCTAAACAGCGCGAACTTGAGCTACAACGCCAGCTCGAGGCCATGAACGAGGACAGCTCCTCTTCATCTGACGAAGAAGAGAGCCACGAGCAGATTACACCGCAGGCATCGACGCCCACTCTCGGGGGTAGCCAAATCAGCAACCCGGAGCCCGAGCAAAGGGTGAGCTCGCCACCAGCTGCTGCACCAGCGGCAGCCTCTCCCCCACCTATTCCCACCACGGTAGTTACGTCTCCTCCAGCTGAGACGGAGAGCAAGAACCCTTACTTCAAGATGATGTCGCAGTCCTCGGAGGCATCTTCCCCTGCTGCTGCACCAAAGGAGGCGACGCCGGCTGCAGCCGACATTTCTACCAACCCCTTCCACCGGATGACACAGGATATCAAGTCGGCCCCTGTCCCAACTCCTGCGCCCGCTCAGCCTTGGTCTCGCAAGCGAGCTGATTCTGATGATTGGGGCTCAGACAAGGAGTCTGATGAAGAAGATTCTGATGATGACCGGCCTGGCGGCGGCAATGCTGCCCAGCTCGCATCTATACTGTTTGGTACTATGGCACCGCCAAGGCCGCTCTCTGCTGCCGGTAGGGAGTCGTCTCCATCCACGCCTGCTCCGGCAAACGACGCAATATCCTCTCCTCCGCCATTGCCTGCCGGAACACCTGTTGGCGCTCCCCCGCCTCCGCCTCCACCGATGCCAGAGGCTGGATCACCGCCGCCACCGCCTCCAATGCCTCCTATGGGAGGTCCTCCTCCTCCTCCATCATTGCCCGGCGGAGCACCT